>PVJI01002968.1:0-133980 GCA_004026765.1 Micronycteris hirsuta | reverse complement strand
CTGGCCTGCAACCTAGGCATGTGCCCTGACTGGGAATCGAACCAACGACCCTTTGGTTTGCAGCCAGCACTCAATCCACTGGGCTACACCAGCCAGGGCGTAATCTATACAATTTTTTAAAAATCATGATACCAGTGTACTGTATCATTGACTACTTGTGTTCAGCTTTACCTTTGTCATTTTTGTGACAAATGACATCTGTAGTTTTGTTTGTTTTTGGATATAATTATTCCTCACCATACTTCTTTATACTTCATTTCTAAATTCATATTCTTTAAATGGATGATTCTAATTGCTCTTGGTCATTTTAACTTCACCTCACTTTTTCATGGTACTAACCATGCTTTGGTATTAACCAAATTTTGTGCCATGTGGAGACTTAGAGCCCCTAGGGCAGGGGTGTCAAACTCATTTTCACCGAGGGCCACAGCAGCCTCGAGGATGCCTTCAAAGGGCTGAAATAATTTTAGGACTGTATAAATGTAACTACTCCTTAACTGTTAAGGAGTTGAATTTACATTCGGCTCTTTGAAGGTAACTGCAAGACTGCTGTGGCCCCCGGTGAAAATGAGTTTGACACTAGAGCCTTAATTTCATCCACGTCCTTGCTAAGCATGTTTAATCATTTTGATGAGATTGTATTCTCCCTTGAATGTAATTTTATTTCTTTGGATATAAATACCTCTTGGCTTGTATATCCATCTTGATAGTATGTGGTTAAGAATCCTAATACTATAGTTAACCTAATAATATAGTTAAAACTCCTATGAAAATATTTTGAGATTGTGATTAAATATATGTTGTCTTCTGTCCCTGAGTCTTGGCTGACCCATTTGGTACTATGAGAATAGGCAGAGATGAAACACACAAATTAATCCAGCCTATCACTGCTCTTTCTTTCAATTATTTTGATTATTGCAAAGAATATATTTCTTTGATTAGGATTCTTAGGAAAATGTTGTGAAACGTACTTTATTAGTTTATTAGTCAAGTTGTTACGTAAGATAATTCAAAAGACTTGGTTAAAGTTCAGATCGTTCATTTTTTTTTTCTCACTGGAAATAAAAGTTTTCCTACCACACTGGTTTTTATAGCATTACCAAAACGTCATATTTAATTGTTTACTACTGAGCTCAATGTTAAAAGACAAGGATATTAAATGACTAGAATGTATCCATGTCGTTAATGAATGCAAAATAGTCTAGCCAAAGAATCATTGGGAGACCTTTGTTGACTTACCATTTTTAAAGTGCAACTTTAAAAAAATTGTGTCAGAGTACACATAATATACAGTTTATCATCTTAACCACTTTTAAATATGCAATCCTGTAGTTTGAAGTATAGTCACATTGTTGGGCAACCAATCTTCAGAACTTTTTTATCTTGCAAACTGAAACTCTGTAACTATTCAACAATAACTCCCTATTCTCCCTGCCTGCTAGTTTGTGGCAACCCACCATTTTACTTTGTTTCTATGAGTTTGACTACTCTAGATAGCTATAAATGAAATCATAAAGTATTTGTCTTTTTATGACTGGCTTATTTCACTTAGCAAAATGTCATCAAGGTTCATCTGTGTTGTAGCATATGTCAGAATTTCCTTTTAAGGCTAAATAATATTCCACTGCATGTTTATACCATATTTTGTTTATCCATTTAGTCATCAGTAGACACTTGGTTGCTTCTACTTTTAGTGATTGTGAATAATTCTGCTGTCAAAATGGGTGTACAAGTATCTTTTGAGATGTTTTTCAAATTTTGGAAGTATATACCCAGAATTGGAAATGCTGGATAATATGGTACAAATTTCTCTATTATCTCAAAGTAGAGTATTCCTATAAAACCTTTTACAAGACAGAGTGGCTTAAAGCGAAGAAGCAATTACCTTAGGACATATCACGCAACATTCACTTTTTGCCTTTTTTCATTAAAGCAAAAATCCTCTTTGGATTTCTTTTAGTTAGCAAAAATAAGTACTAATATAGGTCTTTGATAAAAGTCAAGTGGCATAAAGCAAACTTTCAAATAGCAGGGCAGCCCTGGTCAGGTGGCTCAGTTGACTGGAGCATCCTCCCTTATACCAAAAGGTTGTGGGTTCGACCCCCCATTAGGGCACATACTTAGGTTGCAGGTTTGATCCCCACTTGGAGTATGTGAGGGAGGCAACCAATCAATATGTCTCTCTCACATGATGTTTCTCTCTCTCAAATCAATAAACATATTTTCGGGTGAGGATTTTTAAAAAATGGGGCATAACTGTAAGGGCATAACTGTAATTCTATTTTCAGTTTTTTGAGGAACCACTATACTATTTAACATAAAGTATAGCTTTTTGAAATAAAGATTATTATTTTTAATAAGTTTTTATTTTAATTGAAACAAACTTGGCAAAGCTAAGCCCATGGTAAATACATGAACTGCTCAATATATTTCATCAATGACATTGAAGATTCCCTATGGATGGTGATATATTACAGGAGTCAGCAAATTAATAGACTGACCATGTTTTTCAAGCTATCTTCAAGCTAATGCTTTGTTTATATGCAATGGTGCTCGTAACCAAAGCATGAAATCAAGTATTATGTGTTACCTTGCTGAACACAACACATACAGTTTAGAAACAGAGTGTCAGCATAGTAGCCAGCATAGTGGAAATAGTAAATGCACTGAATTAATAATGAACAAATCCTTTTTGAAGGAGTTGGAACCCAGCTGTTCTTGTTCATGTTCTGGACATTGCCCCACTTTTTAAAAAAATTTTATTTATTTATTTTTAGAGGAGGGAGGGAGAAAGAGAGGGAGAGAAACATCAATGTGTGGTTGCCTCTTGTACACCACCTACTGGGGACCTGGCCCGCAACCCAGGCATGTGCCCTGACTGGGAATTGAACTGGGTACCCTTTGCTTCACAGGCCCGCGCTCAATCCACTGAGCTACACCATCCAGGGCTGGACATTACCCCACTTTAAGAATGATAAAACATTAGACTCTTTTCCTCATATGTATACACATACATATTATTATTCATGTATACAAATATATGCAAAAATTTGCATGTGACTTCATGGAATTCACAGAGTTGCTAAAGCCCATTCATAAATAGCAGTTGCATTAATTAGCTGTTAAATTTTGTTCACAACATTGAACAAGATCCTTCTCCTTCCAGGAACCTTAAAGGAGATATTTTGAACTCCAGTGTCCTGATGTCATAAAAAGAAAACTCCCAGGAAGTGTCACTCACACAAGGATTCCTAACCAGAATCACATCGCCTGTTTTTTTTTTTTTAAAGAGCAGTATTAAAACAAGTAATTAGTCAAATTACAAAAGAGAAAAAAAGTCAATATTTAGTTATAGAGATTGGAAATGTATGTTAAAGTAGTTCATTTTATAGATTTCTTTAAGAAAAATTATACCTTACTCAAAGAATATCTAAATTTGGTCACTAATTAGAGAAAGTATAATATTTATTTGATTACATCTTAATAGTATGAGTAGGTTAATTATGAAAACACATTTTCTTGAGCACACAATGAACTATACAGATCTATCTTGTATTATAAAGTTGTATACCTGAGACATAATAATGTTATTAACCTATGTTACCTTAATAAATTTAATTTTTTAAAAAGCACATTTTCAGCCCTGGCTGGTGTAGCTCAGTGAATTGAGCGTGGGCTGGGAACCAGACGGTCCCGGTTCAATTCCCGGTCAGGGCACATGCCTGGGTTGTGGACCAGGTCCCCAGTGAAAGCCATGTGGGGGGCAACCATACATTGCTGTTTCTCTTTTTCCCTCCTTTCTCCTCTCTCTAAATAAATAAATAAATAAAATCTTAAAAAAAAAAAAGCACATTTTCAGTTTATTGACCTGGAGTAAAATCAGTGTTTTTTTTCTCACTGAAATAGTGTTTGATAGGGCATGTAAAGTCTAGATTAAAAAGTGTAGTCTGTTTTAGAAATAGCAAAATAACATTTTTATGAAAAGCTGGTAGGAAAGAAATTGAGAGCATTAACATCTAACCAAATTTATATAGTTATTTTAAATATAATAGCAGATATAACAGTGTCAAATGGATTGCTTTTTCCCCTTGAACTATTTGCTCTTGGCTTCATTTAAAGTTAACAGAGAAAACGTTTATCAAAAAATAATGTGGTATTATTGCATAGTTAAGCCAAATGTCTCAAGAACTGTGTGTGTGTGTGTGTGTGTGTGTGTGTGTGTGTGGCAGTAATGAAAAATAATATGATAGTGAATAAGTATGTTAAGTTACATGGGCAAGAAACAAGCAGAATCAGTTTGTAATACGTCTTCAAAAAGGACATATAGATAGATGGTCAACAGTTATATGAAAAGATATTCACCGTCACTAATCATTAGGGAAATGCAAATCAAAACCATAATGAGATATTACCTCATAATTCTTAGGGTGACTATTATTAAAAAATCAAAAGATAACAAATGTTGGTAAAGAGAAAAGGGCACCCTGATTCTCTACTGGTGGGAATGTAAATTGGGATAGCCATTATGGAATGCAATATAGAGGTTCCTCAAAAAATAAAAAATACAGTTGCCATGAGCTCTAGCAATCCCACTTCTGGGTAATCAAAAGAATTGAAATCGGGATCCTGGGACTTGGAGAGAGAACCTGCATAGCCATGTTCATTGCAGCATTATTTCCAACAGTCAAGATGCAAAACAACCTAAATGTTGTCACTTATATTTAATACATATTTTTTGTTTAAGTCAGTTGCTCTCAAACTCTTTCTTACCCTGACCTTCAGAGTGCTTCCATGACTCTTCCGTGTTTGTAACACCTCTTTGCCAAAACAAAACGGAATTTTTATGAGTTCATCTGAATTCTAGTCTCTTTAAGATTCAGCAGAACATAGAGGAATCATAAGCAAGGTGAAGAAAGTTATGTCAGTTATTTAAAATTCCAGGTAATATGGAATTGTGAAGTCTATTTTCCAAATAGGGTATAACTTATTTTCATAAAATGTAACTATTCCAGCAAGGTGTTTGGTGTAGTTCAGCTCCATTGTCCTTGGAATTTCTGAGTCAAATTTTACTAAAGTCAGTTCCATTGGAGTGGAAATTTCCAAGTAACCAGAACATCTTTAAATGTAAACTAATGGCTCGTTTTTATCTTATATTTAACAGAATTCCAGGATAGGTCCTGAGTTTAACATTTCATTTGTATTTTAACTAATCACAGATATTAGGCTTTCCCAAAGGCAATATTTTGTCTTAATTTTAGTTTCTTAAATCTTACTAAGGTTATGATGGCTACCCAACTTAGGAATTAGAAGAGTAGGTGATACACATACAGTCAGGAAGTATCATTTTGTGATGGCTTCAGCAAAGTTTTGTAAGGTTTTGTGTTTGATCTTAAAGGTCACGTCATTCTAACCTCTAACACTGTCACTTGATGTACCTTTTGATGACCGGTGGCCTTAATTCATAAAAATTCAAACTATTCCTCAAAAAGATTTAATCACAGTTTAGGTTGTTGAAAATATTTCTGGCTTATAAATTCAGGTTGATTGTATCAGTTGTCATTTAGAGTGACTTGAGTGGGGGTGGTACGGACATTTAAATCTACCATGCTTCTATTTATTTCCTTTGAAGCACAGCAAGGACAATGAATTAGGAAAACTCATCTAATTAAAAAAAGGCAAACTTCCCAGAAAATTGGGGATTATCCTGGCAAAGCAGTGAATGCTTAAACATGATTGAGGAAAAGTTATGTAGTATTCAATTTGGTCAGAGGATTTCCTGCATGAAATGAAAGAACTGTGTGCTGTGTGCATGCTGGAGAATTTGACTCCTGAGGAATATATAGACTGACAGTGATTGCCCTTTTTCAGTTTCCATTCTCTTTATTACTAGATCTACGGAATCCAGAGGCAGCACTGTCTCCGACCTTCCGCAGTGACAGCCCAGTGCCTACTGCACCTACTTCTGGTGGCTCTAAGCCCAGCACAGCTTCAGCAGTTCCTGAATTAGCTACAGACCCTGAATTGGAGAAGAAGTTGCTACACCACCTCTCTGATCTAGCCCTAACATTGCCTACTGATGCTGTGTCCATCTGTCTTGCCATATCCACGGTAATGACCTGATAAGACAGGGTTGGGATCTACCATTTCTTTTCTTCAGTTCATGGTCACTGTCTTATTGCCCTCCCCTCCTTCCCTAGCCAGATGCCCCTGCTACTCAAGATGGGGTGGAAAGCCTCCTACAGAAGTTTGCAGCTCAGGAGTTGATTGAGGTAAAGCGAGGTCTCCTACAAGATGATGCACATCCTACTCTTGTGACCTATGCTGACCATTCCAAGCTCTCTGCCATGATGGGTGCTGTGGCAGAAAAGAAAGGCCCTGGGGAGGTGACAGGGACTATCACAGGGCAGAAGCGGCGTGCAGAACAGGACTCAACCACAGTAGCTGCCTTTGCTAGCTCTTTGGCCTCTGGTCTGGCCTCTTCAGTGTCAGAAGCAGCCAAGGAACCAACGAAAAAATCAAGGAAACACGCTGCCTCAGATGTTGATCTGGAGATAGAAAGCCTTCTGAACCAACAGTCTACTAAGGAACAACAGAGCAAGAAGGTAGGGGCAGATGGAAATGCTTTCACACATACATGAATTATAGCTTTGGTTGAGAGGAATTTACCTCTAGGGCAAGGAGCAATTCCTAGAATTGAAGGTTTAGAGCAGTGGTTCTCAACTGGGAATGATTTTGTCCTCCTCCCTCTTCACAGAGGACATGTGGCGATGTCTGGAGACATTTTTTGATTGTCACAACACAGGGGAGTGCTGTAGGTGTCTAGTGGGTGAGGGACAAGGGATGTGCTAAACATCTTACAGTCGTAGTAGGACAGCTTCCACACAACAAAGAATTATCAAGCCCAAAATGTCAATAATGCCAATGTTGAGAAACTCTGATTTAGATAATCTTTGTCATTGGATCCGTTTGGAAAAATCATGAGATCAAGAGAAGAGGAATCCAGCCCTGGCCAGGTAGCTCAGTTGGTTAGAACATTGCTCTGATACGCCAAGGTTTCAGATTCGATCCCCAGTCAGAGCACATGGAAGAATCAGCCAATGAATGCATAAATAAGTGGAACAACAAATTGCTATTTTTTTCCCTCTCTCTCCCAACCCTTTCCATTCTCTCTAAAAAATCAGTAAATAAAAAAAGAGAAGAGGAATCCAAATATAGGAGTAATAGAAGGAGATGAATGGCAGTGCATACTGAAAGGTAGTCATATGGACCCATAACTGTGGACATTGATTAAACAGTGTGAATCGACAGCACAGCAGGTCCTCAAATACAGTCTTTTCCTTTAATGCTGTTTTGTCACAACGTTGACGAGATGCCTTAGGAACTTAACTTTTGTATACATCAATTATCCTGGGTCAAATTGGTTTTGGTGCACTCCATTTCACTTAGTCGAAGAACCCATCAATGGTGTTGACAGCTTAACTGTATAGTGGTTCTCAGTGTAAATATTGGACCCATATGCATTCTTTTCCATTTGCTACTTCTGACTGGGTGACTCTGACAAGTTAATTAACTTCTTTTTGAGCCTTAGACTTCTCATCTGTAATGTGAGGATAACAAGTATCCTTTATAAATTTGTTGCTACACAGTAAAGTGCTTCACATTGTGCCTTGGTTCAGTACCTAGTAAATATGAGTGGTTTTCATAGGCATTATCATCAAGTAGAATTTACAGAGGTGGTTTAAGGCTAATTTTATCTACAAACCCTGTTAAGTCGAAGGCTTCTTGTCACAGGTCAGTCAGGAGATCCTAGAGCTATTAAATACTACAACAGCCAAGGAACAATCCATTGTTGAAAAGTTTCGGTCACGAGGTCGAGCCCAAGTACAAGAGTTCTGTGACTATGGAACCAAGGAGGAGTGCATGAAAGCCAGTGATGCTGATCGGCCCTGTCGCAAGCTGCACTTCAGGTCTTTTGGGAGGGAGAGGGGTAGGGTGGGTCTCTGGGAGCAGTCATTTCTTTTCAGCACATTACTTACTTCCAGTCACTGGGGTTATGCCTTTAACCCTGTTATTAAATGGTTTTAACACGGTTTGTTTAAGACCTCCAGACTCTGAAAGCATACTTCTAGAAGTAGTGTTCTGTGGGAGGGAGTACAAATAATAAATAAATAAATAAATAAATGGACTTCCCAATAAATGCCAGTTGTCTTTTTTAATGCCCCTTTCTTACAATAGCAAGGCATCTCTGTCTCTGAGCCCCAGTGGAAGTTAAAGCTCTTTGGAAGATAATCTTAGGAGAAACAGGACTCTGGATTCTTTTTTTTTTTTCCTCCTAGACTATGTCTTTTTTTTTTAATTACTTTATTGTTGTTCATTTACAGTTGTCTGCATTTTCCCCCCAACCACATCCCCCAACCCCAGCCAAACCCACCTCCCTCCCCCTTGCTTCCACCCTCTCCCTTGGTTTTGTCCGTGTGTCCTTTATAGTAGTTCCTGAAAATCCTTCCCTTCATTGTCCCCTCCTCCCTCCCCTCTGGTTACTGTTGGATTGTTCTTAATTTCAATGTCTCTGGCTATATTTTGCTTGCTTTTTTCTTTTGCTGATTATGTTCTTATATAAATCCCTTTAACATTTCATACAATAAAGGCTGGGTGATGATGAACTCCTTGAACTTGACCTTATCTGAGAAGCACTTGATCTGCCCTTCCATTCTCTAAATGAGAGTTTAGCTGGATAGAGTATTCTTGGATGTAGGTCCTTGCCTTTCATGACTTGGAATACTTCTCTCCAGCCCCTTCTTGACTGCAAGGTCTCTTTTGAGAAATCAGCTGACAGTCTTATGGGAATTCCTTTGTAGGTAACTGTCTCTTTTTCTCTTGCTGCTTCTAGGATTCTCTCCTTATTTTTAATCTTGGGTAATGTAATTATGATGTGCCTTGATGTGTTCCTCTTTGGGTCCAACTTCTTTGGAACTCTCTGAGCTTCGTGGACTTCTGGAAGTCTTTTTCCTTCACCAGCTTGGGGAAGTTCTTCATTATTTGTTCAAATAAGTTTTCAATCCCTTGGTCTTCCTCTTCTCCTTCTGGCACACCTATGACTCGGATGTTGGAACGTTTAAGGATGTCCTGGAGGTTCCTAAGCCTCTCCTCATTTTTTTGAATTCTTGTTTCTTCATTCTTTTCTTGTTGGATGTTTTTTTCTTTCTGCCAGTCCACTCCACTGATTTGAGTCCCAGTTTCCTTCTCATCCCTATTGGTTCCCTGCAGATTTCCCCTCATTTCCTTTATATTATCCTTCATTTGTTCAACTAATTGTGACAATTTTTTGTCAAATTCTGTGAGCATCCTGATTACCAGTGCTTTGAACTGTGCATCTGATAGGTTGGCTATCTCTTCGTCACTTAGTTGTATTTTTTCTGGAGCTTTGATGTGTTCTTTCATTTGGGCTATTTTTTTTTCTCGGTGCACCTCAGGACTCTGGATTCTTAGGTCAGTGTTACACCGCTATAACCAGCAAGCCCTTCCTTCCATACGCGAGATATATCTTTGCTCAGAGAACAATTAAAACTCTTGTTCAGTGTGAATTATGGGTTTCCATGTCACCTGCTTCCCCCTTCTCTGAAAATTCTTGGAGGAAGCTCTAAAGAGAAAATTAGGAGAGGGGAAGATAGGAAACTTTGAACCAATTTGGACTTGAACTGTGGGCTCTAATGCTGGAACACCATCTTGATCCTGATTTTCTATTTTTATTTCCCCAGACGAATCATCAATAAACACACTGATGAATCATTAGGTGACTGCTCTTTCCTTAACACATGTTTCCACATGGATACCTGCAAATATGTTCACTATGAAATTGATGCTTGCATGGATTCTGAGGCACCTGGGAGCAAAGACCACACACCAAGCCAGGAGCTTGCTCTTACACAGAGTGTTGGAGGTGACTCCAGTGCAGATCGACTCTTCCCACCTCAGGTACCTGTCAGCTCAGAAACTTATCTCCACTTAGGGACTTAATCTTAATTGGGCAGCCATACACGTAGGAAAGCAGGGCATAATTAGTAATCTTATCTTGCTGATTGGGAATGGAGTGGGGTAGGTATTCTTAGAAGGGAGTAGGAGAATCAAATGGAAAAGAGGGACTGGGGCCATGAATCTGAGAGTGGAGGAAGGGAAGATGACCAAATACCACCTCATGCAGTGGATCTGTTGTGATATCCGCTACCTGGACGTCAGTATCTTGGGCAAGTTTGCAGTTGTGATGGCTGACCCACCCTGGGATATTCACATGGAGCTGCCCTATGGGACCCTGACAGATGATGAGATGCGCAGGCTCAACATACCAGTACTGCAGGATGATGGCTTTCTCTTCCTCTGGGTCACAGGCAGGTAATACAGCTCAAAGATACGTAGCTATGGGCAGATACACAGAGTGAGTACTGGGTGGGGATAAGAGCCTTGGTTTTCCTAGACATGCTATTATGATTGAGTGAGCCTTTTTTCCTACTGAGACCTAATGCCTATTTTAACAAATTACAACTTGAGTTCTATTTAATTCTTCATTTGTTGTGAAAGGTAAGGCCATTAAGAATACTGTTTTATCTTTATATTCTTAGGTCCATCCTGTTGCCCTAATGGTGTCTTGCATGTAAATGTTCACTGAAGGTCTACTGAAAACAGTATTTAATATATATCTTGGAAAGAGAGAAAATACAGGCATAGAAGTAGCCATTTAACCCTTCTTTCTTTCTAGGGCCATGGAGTTGGGCAGAGAATGTCTGAACCTCTGGGGGTAAGTAGCAATAGTGTTGCTTTCTTTTGAGGGACATACCTGCTATAGTTATGTGTTTATTTCTCCTGTGATTCCTTGCCTCTGTAGAGTAGATGGTACTACTTCTAAACTGTGGAAGTGTGATTAAAGTTCTAGTTCTCTCTTATGTCCCACAGTTATGAACGAGTAGATGAAATTATCTGGGTGAAGACAAATCAGCTGCAACGCATCATTCGGACAGGCCGCACAGGTCACTGGTTGAACCATGGGAAGGAACACTGCTTGGTGAGCAGCAGTGGGGTTCAATTCATTAGGTGAACCAAAAAGAGAAATTGTTTTGGTTTCTTATTGAGAATAAGTTCAAATGCTGGATTTCCTAAGGTAATCTGTTCTCTGTGGTGAGCAGGTTGGTGTCAAAGGAAATCCCCAAGGCTTCAACCAGGGTCTGGATTGTGACGTGATTGTAGCTGAGGTATGTGCTTCCTCGGGCATCCAAAGCTTCCACATTTTAATTGGTATTAGTTATTGAGGTCAGAGGTATTCTTGTCCCACGTTTTGTCATTTGGATCTTAAACATAAATGGTAAGGGCTAGAATTGCATTATTGGGTAACTTAGAAGTAGCTAGACCCTTTTATTTCCTAGGTTCGTTCCACCAGTCATAAACCAGATGAAATCTATGGCATGATTGAAAGACTGTCCCCTGGCACTCGCAAGATTGAATTATTTGGACGACCTCACAATGTGCAACCCAACTGGTAAGGTGACCAGAGAACTTGCTAGCCCCTAAGGGCAGAACTGTTAATAGTCAAGGACAGAAGTTCATAGAGCTTCACATCAAATTCCAGTATTCTGTAAATGGGCTTCAGAGAGTTCATAAATAGTCTAAGCTTGTATTTTAGAATGTTTTACAGAATTCTGTAACATTCATTGGAAAGCCCACAGGTTGTAGGATTCAAATCACTGTTCTCTCGTTCCACTCTCTTACAAGCTAAAGATATTCCTCAGTTATTCTATGGATGTTTTCATTCTGTCCCCTTGAGATTACTAAGAATCTGATCTGTTGACAATTTTAACATCTTTCATCCTGTTATTAGAGCTTTGACAGGCTGTGCTGCTAGGATTTTACTTATCCAAATATTCACTGGCAGCAGCAACTTTGTGAAATAGACCTGGTTAGCCATCACTTATTAACCCTTAATGCAGATCCTGCCTGTTTTAACACCAGACTCTGTGCCCAATTCCTAACTAGTCATGCTACCCCATGTACTATTCTAATGTTAAGGTTTTTTAAAAGAATTGGCATGAATATTTGATGAAATGATAGGCACCCTTAATAAAAGGTATGTATCTTTTGACAATATTAAGGCCTTTTAATTCCAGGAATTTTGGTTTGCTTTATCTTTCCCTTGCTTCAGGATCACTCTTGGAAACCAACTAGATGGGATCCACCTACTAGACCCTGATGTGGTTGCCCGGTTCAAGCAGAGGTATCCAGATGGTATCATCTCCAAACCCAAAAATCTATAGAAGCACTGCCTTACAGAATTAAGCATCTATAGCTGTGGCTCTGCAGGCTGCATTGAAAGAGTCGTATTTTATACAATAACTCTTTTCCTTATTTAAATAAAAGTTTGTATTGTAGCCTTTGAGGTCAAATTTTGGCTTTGCCACTTAAGTGTGTAATCTCACGTAACTCATCTCTCAGTATGATTCCTGATACATGAACAGGAAATATTACCTACCTCATTGGGTCATTTTAAGGGTTCAAATGAAATGAATGCATGGAAAGCATTAAAATGTTGATTATACAGTATAGGGTGAAAGTGATTAGCAATTAGAACTACATGAACATAGTAACGAAGGGGATGGCGTCTCGGGGACAGCACTTTTCAAGGTAAATTCTGAGCTTCACTTCAGATTATCATCTCTAGGGCTACCAAGCTCTAAACATTTGTTTATTCTATTACAGCTATGTGGTTTTGCTAGCCTATTACTCTTTGGCTTATTTTCAAGAACAGTGAAATAAGTACATTTTAGATTAAATTTTAACTAATTGTCTAAGATGTGCAGAGAATTAGCTTCTATATACTATGTAAGTGAAAACACCTCTGACCTTTTAAAAGATACTTCATCAAACACAAGTGAGCACAACTTCAGACTTTGTAGAGTTCTGCCTTTTACATTCAGAAGCTGTGATAATTGAGATAAGAAAGGACATTGACTACAGAAGTAATATTTGTAAAGAGGGATAAATAAGAAACTCCTAGGTGATGTTATTTTCCCTACAGCCTAGTGTGCCTACTGTGTTGAAAACTTTTGTTCTAAAAGCAATGTATCTGTTTAATCAACCTTTTATCCCCTCTAAAATGGATGCATACAAGCGTAGGCTCAAAGCTGATGTGTACTCTCATAATTTTAATAGTCTTTTAGGTGGACTTGGTATGACAATTATACCAAGAAGTTTTCTCAAACAACGCCTCCCCCACCACCCCCATGTTCTGCTTGTCCATATTCCCTTCACCTTTTCCTCTGCTATTATCACTGGCATCTCTGCTTGTACTTAAAAGTAAAAAGCAATTCCAGATTATAGCAAACTCAATGGCCCTGCTCCATAGCCTGGCCCCTTGCTGAAGAGAGAAAGGGGAGAAGCATGAAGGGACCATCATGGGTTGAGATCAGGCACTATCAGAAGCACAGCTTGAGTTCTAAAAGCAGGGTCTTGGACATGTTCCTGGCAGATAAATCTTCACTGGCTTGCAGAACGGGAAGGACTATTTTACAAACACCACTGTGTTTGAATTTCTAGAGGCTAGCCAGGCCAAGAAGACATCCCTAAGAGAGAAAAAGACATACAAAGAATTACAATTTTGATGGGATCTTGTTTAACTGTCTTAAACAAACAGGTTCCCAGTTAATGTCCTATAGCTTCAAAGTGAGATGGTATCACTCAATAGGAATAGGCGATGGGCCTGAAAGTCAGCAGTATAGGCAATCCGAGTTTACTGAAGAAGATTTGAAACAGGAAAAAACCAATGCCTTGTTTCACGGATGTAGATAAATCCCAGAAAATTTAGGGAGATGGGCAAAATCTTCAGGACCCCCCAGCCCCTGCCATACTTAGCACCTTATTGTGCTACTTATCACTTATGCATTCCTTCTCAAATTCTATTCCCCTTAAGTGGTGAGATTTGCACTAAGAAAGTAAGTAAAGCTAATATTCAGTCACTAACTGCTTAATGTGTCATCAAACATTTAAAGAGCATTAATAAATGTAAATGTAGCAGCTGAAAAGTGTGAACTGCTAATTACATGATCTTTGTGTGGCAAAGTAAGCTCTATTTAAGCAGGGGAACTTTTCTGATAGCCTCTATAATCATACATATGTATAGCAACCTACTCTACTTAAGGTAACGTATACCCTATCTAAGATAATACTAATATGCTCAGGGTTACCATGTTTTCCAACAGTTAATTCAGCAATACCTGAATCCTAAGAGAAACTGTAACTCACCTGCAGTGCTTCACCACACACTCATTGCTGCAGTACTCATTGTCCCAGTCCTTACTTGCAACGGGAGCGTTCTCACAGCCAGACCTCACACACCGAGGCTGGGGTGAGAGTGTCACAGGAGACCCACTCACCAATTCAACATCCATTTGAGAAGGAGACTCAACCTATGAGAGGAAGAGAGCACCAAAGATGGATTAGATTTGCTACCTACCTTGCCAGCCACTGGTCAATTTAACTCTGGGACCCAATGGAGCAACAGGCATTAAAATCCCTCACATATGGGGTAACATTCAAAAGGAAGATGAGTTTTGGGTCTCCCCCTTATCCAGTTTAAGAACTTTGCCAAGCAAACTGACGAAGATTCTTCCCATCAGGAGAATGCCGGCCATATGCTAGTATAGTTGACCCTTTAACAACTCAGGTTTGAACTGCATGGGTCTACTCAAGCACATGCAGATTTACCTGTGCAGTTAAAGCACCATTATTTTTGATAACAGTTGGGAATCTGTTTATGTGGAGGGCCAACTAGTAGTTTTACATGTGCATGATGGGTCACTGTACTCTTTAATTTTACTCTTAGCCATCACTGACTTTATTCCACATTTGAATAATATCCCTCTGAAAATATCAAATCAAAAGTAACATGTAAACAGAGGTTGGGTCACCTCAACTAAGACTGCAAGGGCTAACAAAAGACACTGTGCCATTACAAAGAGAGAAAGAACTTGGAGATTCAGTTATTTTTCTTTTACAGCTACTGCTTCGTCAGTTGTCAAGCTAGTCTCAAATAGATCCATATTTTAAAATGACCACTGGTCATTTATAAGTTAAAACTAGGGTAATGGGCATCTGTTTATGTCACTTTGGACTCAACTGATATGAAACTGAATTTTTCCAGCTAGATCCCCTATCTATCTACACACTAAAAACATCAAGCCAAGCAGTCCACATACAGGAGAAACAAACACTTAAATCTGCGAAGTTTAGGATCCTTGGGGAGATAGCTCCAAAAAATAACTCTAGGCTTAGGCTGAATCCTCTGGGATACCAGGCCCTCTAGAGGATGCTTCTCACCAAGAACACTATAGAGTGTCATGGGTGGGACAAGTCACAGTCGCAGGGAACCTTCCTTTATAGCAGTGGTCCCCAACCTCTTTGGCACCGGGGACCAGTTTCATGGAAAACAACTTTTCTGTGGACTGGAGGTGGGAGGATGGTTCCTGGATGATTCAAGCACATCACATTCAAGCTCACCACTTGCTGTGCAGCCCAGTTCCTAACAAGCCCAGAGGTTGGGAGCCCTTGTTTTTGGTTGCTAGGCATTAAGTGCTAGTAGCAACCCCTACTTTAATATATCAATCAAAAATGTTCTTATACATTTCTACTGGTGTATAGGAAAGAACTGAAAACAGGCTCACCTCAGGAACGACGTCTGTGATCATCTCACAGATTGTATCAGGAGAGGTTTCCTCCACTGTATGGGCCTCAGGGCTGGTGTTCATAGGCCGCTCAGGGCTACTTTCCACAGCTGGTGGGACTAAGGTGGTCTGCATTTTCAGAGTGGGTCCAGGCACAATCTTGATCTGCAGAGGAGGTGGTTGTTGCTGTAAATTGATTCGAGCTTTCTGAGGTGGAGGCTGTTGCATAGCCTGGAGTGGGGGAGGCTGCTGCAGAATGGTCACTTGCTGCTGAGTAGGGGGCTGAGGCATCTGTTGCAAAGGAGGGGGTTGTAGTCGGGGTGGAGGCAATTGCATGGAAGCAGCAGCAGCTGCTGCTGCCTGCAACACTGACCGAGTGACAATCTGGGCTTGCTGACTGGGCTGGATAGTAGCTGTGCTGGTTTGGCCTAGTTGTATCCCCCGGGAGGTCACCACTGTGGCTGGGATAACGGTAACCATCCCTCCTTGAGACATGGTAATAGATGAGGGCAACATCTGTTTGGTAATAATCAACTTGGTGATATTAGGCTGACCACCAGCACCAGAAGATGCCTGGTTTGCCACATAAGATGAAAGAGTGGAGTTAACAACAATGGAAGGGGACAGGGCAGGGGGCTCTGCTGAAGCTGGTGCTGGAGATGCTGGGTCGACGGTAGCCACAGGAGGTGGAGAAGGGGTCTGTGATGATGGCACTGGATCCAACTCCACTGTTTCTACAGTGGCCTAAAAGAAAACAAAAAGTCATTGGGAAATTTACTCTTTTCTGCAGGCTATATTCACTTTAATCACCTCCCCAAAGACACAATACATCATAGACTGGAGATAAAAAAAGGGAGAGGGAGGAAAATAGCAGCTGTGGGTGCTACCCTGGCTAAAGTAAACAATAAAAATAAACTCAGAAAGACTGTTTAGCAAGGTTCATGATGGAAACAGGAAACCATATGTTATATATGAGGTCTGTCCAGAAGGTACCCAGCCATGTAATATGAAAAACAGACATTT
Source organism: Micronycteris hirsuta (assembly GCA_004026765.1). Lineage (NCBI taxonomy): Eukaryota > Metazoa > Chordata > Mammalia > Chiroptera > Phyllostomidae > Micronycteris > Micronycteris hirsuta. Next base: position 117,256 of record PVJI01002968.1, on the reverse strand, counting down.
ATTGAAGATACAAGATACAGGAAACATTGTACATAGGACAATGTCGCATCAGTCCCCTTCAAAGTAGGCACCTTGTGACTTCACACAGTTCTCCCAGTTGCTATCAGCTGCCCTGTTGTATTTTCCTGAATCTTATCTATGGCCTGAAATCTCCTCCCTTTCAAAGGTGATTATAGTTTTGGGAAAAGCCAGAAGTCTCAGGGCACCAAATCTGGGCTGTAGGGGGGCTGAGTCACCTGGGTGATTTGATGTTTTGCCAAAAAACTCTCCACAAGACATGATGCATGAGCAGGCGCGTTGTTGTGATGAAGCTGCCTGCCAATCACCAGTTGCCCATAGCTGCAGCCTTCTGAATCATCCGAATAGTTTCTACAGAGGAATGTTCAAGTTTTATGCAAAATGTGATGTGGATTTGTTGCTCTACTCAGCCATTTTGAACAACACGGCCACAGAGTACACATGCTCACTCAACAGCACCTACTGCTCCCGCTGACTAGTACAGTGAAGTCATCCATGTTCACGTATGCACATTCCAGTCCACTCTCCTTGGCTGCCAGGTTACATCAATGTCACGCAAACTGTTCTCATTGTATTAACAATGGCTGGACTTTTTCTGGACAGACCTCATATTTTTAAGCTTTTAATACTATATACAGCATTAAGAGGTCCAACAGATTCTTGGTGGCATCCTTCTAACTGCTAATAAACAGCTCAAAAAATCTTTTTATTGGTTTAATACCCACCTATCCTAACCCTCTTACCTGACATTCTTGATTGTCTTTATAAGCAGCCAGAGCTTTCAGATACTCTTTCTTGGCAGCCTCAGTTTTCCTCTTATATACCTACAGGAAAGAGAAGTTGTTTAAGAAGTCCCCATACTCCTAGGTAAGACTGATACTTCTATTATTCATCAATGAATGACAATCTCAGTCTGAATATTGACAACTCCTTTTAGTGAACTCCTTTTAGTGAATGCTAGTAATCAAGACAGCCTTTATGTTAGACTTCTAAGAATCTGAAAGCCAGCCAGTCATTAAGAACATTCCCAGAACAACCTGACTTCTAAAGCTGACACCAACCCATGCCTACTTCTATTAGCAAAACAAATCCTGACCCCAAAACTTTTTAAGATCAGTAGTCTGCTTAGCCTGGGATTATGCCTAACCAGTACACTCTCCCTTAAAGAATGTGTTTAAAAAAAAGGATGTGTTAAATTATTTGCAATGATGGCCCACAAAGAGACCTTGGAGCATCTGTTTTTGTTCTCTCGGAATACCGGTCTATGATTGCCAGACTGTAAAGAAGCCAGCCCAGCCTATGTGGAGGACAGGAGCCACATGAAAGAGAACCAAGGTAGCACCAACCGCCAGACCTGGGAGCAAAGTGCTCTTGGCCAATCATACCAGCTGTCATTTTACTACAACCACAGGAATGAGCCCAGGCAAGAACACTAGGAAAACCCCCCAAGCACTTTACAGAATCATGAGAAATAATAAATTGCCATGGTTTTAAGCCACCAAATTTGTGGCACTTTGTTGATTAGCAATAGGTAACTGATACAAGTTATCTATAATAAAATTACCTTTTTCAAGTTATTAAGTAGCAGACTCATTTTGACACAAGACCTAGATAGTGTATGATAATTATAGCCATTTTAATTCTACTTTTATACAGTATCACAATTTTCACTGTTTTTGAAATCCAAATTAAATTTAGGGAGATTAACTATAGTTTTGAAGTTTAAAGTACGCCAATAAGAAAATGCTAAACTAGATTCTAAATCCAAACTTGGTAATAGATTTTATAGTTACCCGTAGCACACAACTTATCAAGGAATAACCTAATTTTACAGTTAAAAAAAGTGAGGCTTAGGAAAGTGAGATTTAGTGTTTTTATAATTACTAGTAATTTTTAGATGAGTATTTTGGACTTGGTGTATGGCTGCAGCTTCTTAGACAAAGGATAATCTGTGAATGCCACTGACAAAGAGCTGATATTACATAAGACCATGTAAGAAAGTTAAAAGAAAACTTAAGTTTTTACCACTTTACTTAAAAACTTCTAGAACATTCACTATCCACTACGTTCCTCTATTTGCTCACCTGTTTTTGCTCCTCTCCAAGACTGTCCCACATGGAGGCCACAATTTTTGAAACTTCTCCAAAAGTGGCATTGGGATTCTGTCCCTTGATGGCAGCCTGTGTGTCACGGAAGAACAAAGCATAGGCTGAAACTGGTTTCTGAGGTTCATTAGGATCTTTCTTTTTTCTCTTCTTTGGGGTCTTCTGCTTTTTCCCTGCTTCCACCACAACTGTCTTCTGACTGGGGAGTTGCTGTAGGGGAGAAAAGAGAGAATTACAAGAAAGAAGAAGGGAAGTAACATGTCTGGAGAACTGTAAGAAAAGGACTTTTATATGGGGAAACTAGCTATATGAATGGTATTTTCAGAAATGCTAAAAATAGAGGCAACAGGATTAAGGCATTAGTAGAGTATGTGAGAACCAATAAAAATGGAGATTGGGAGGAGCATTATAAACTGTAAATTGAGAGGCAGGACCCCATACCCAGAAAAGAGCAGAAGAGATGGCAGGACAGGAGTAAAGATACTGAGTAGTTCTGTATGCCAAGAGTTTTATTCCAGAATATCATAGCAGATTTGACTTTGGCAGGGAATGCCTCACCCTCCGGAAATCCTCAACACCATCCTCATGAAGTGAACTAGTAGGTGAAGGGGTGGTTGAAAGACGATCCTCAGGTGACTGGGCAGGTGGCAGGATGGTGCCACCCCCTAAGCTCAAACCAAGTTGAGAACTCAGTTCTGACTGATCAATGGTGGTCAACTGGCTATGCCCCATCAAGCCAGATGTCATGTCTGTCATTGGTACATCAATTGTAACAGGTGGGTTGGCGCTATACTGAGTTCCTATAGAATGGTCCAAGTCCTGAGAGAAGCAGAAGGACTAATTAAACACTAAATATAAAGAACACCACTCTTCACCCCCAACCCTGACAGGACAGTGTATAACCCTCTACTCATCCACACTGTATTACTGTTTAAACTCTAAACATCAAATAATTTGTCTACATATAAAATATATTAATTAAGCTTTTCAGTAAAGTACACACACTAGTAAAGTCACTTCTTCATACCCAAAGGCCTATTCCAAAACAACTAAAAACAACGAGAGAAGTCTTAATTTTGGACAAGTTAAAGAGCAAATAAATTATTTGGTAATCTGTAGGTAGTGATGACCCAAGGGGTAAAGAAAAACTTTCTCCCTACAGCCTGCTAAAATAACGGCTTTTAAAGTTGCACTACACAGGGAATCAGAGTAAATAAGGCCAAAGTTGAGATGTTTGGCGTCAACTATAATGTGTGGAGATGTACTACTGATGAGATGTGCTGAAAGCTCAATATACTGATTTATAACACATACTAACCCACAATTAGTACATTTGGTTCAGACTGTTTTGGAATAAATCTCTCAACGTGCCTGCTATCACACTCACATCTGAATCCTAGGATGTGAAGTCCATGTTAGAAGAGGGGGTAAAAACCCTTTTCTTTTTTCAAAAATCACAAGAAATCATTTTCAATTCAGTGTTAACATTGGACATTTTACAATTTTAAACCATTTTTCAAGTAAAATTGATTCAGATGACAAATTTCATTTATTCAGGGAATATTAAGTCTTTGATAATGAGCCTTCATTGACAAGAATGAGAAACAAGTAATACCAAAGTACAATAGGGAATGGAGAATCACTTCTGTCTTCCCTAATACCATGCCCACGAGCTTGGGTAAGCTTGAAAATGTCTTGCCCCTTACCATGGTCAAGCCCCCACTCAGGAGCCCCCCGCCCTGCTCCATCAAGCCATGGGTCATGCCCACAGGCATGTCCAATGTCTGGACCCCATATTGGGCTGAAAAGCTGCCATCCTGAGATGAGGAAGGGTCTGCCAGGTCATCAAAGTGGCCAACCACATCTGAGACAGCCAGTGAGGGATCAGAATCCAAGGAGATAGGTGGGATTTCAAATTCCTCATCACCCAAGCTTGGTGTATGGAATGTCTGTAGGGGGGAAAAAAAGAGGACAGATAATTAGTGGGAATAGGAGGCACTACATACTGCTAAGGGAAGAACATGCTGGGTACTGGAGATTCTCTGGAAAGAGGAAAGTGTACCTCTTTCCAACCTGAATCCCATTTTTGCTATCAATTTCTTAGGACCTATTTTACAAAAATAAACCTCTCTTCTCATACCCTTGGTCATATGGCACATATAAGCAGCCAACATAAATCACAGTTCTTAATTCTTTTATCTCTTTTCTACCTTTACCATCTCAGTTATCCTAAACTATTATGCCTATTCTACTGAGTGATTCTTTCAGCACCATTAGTAAGGACCCAGACTTTATAACCTGTTTAGCTTTGATATTTAAAGTCTCTCTAAAGATTCTGATAGCAATTATTTCATGCCTCCTACATCTGAACTGTTAGACCACAGAAATTCACTGTCAACCACACAATTATACTTTGTTGTTTTAGGTTCCTTTAAAGCTTATCCTATCATGGGTACCTTATCCCCCACTAAAATGTATGCACTTAAGAGTTTCCTATCTCTTTTCTATTTTAGAGATCATGATGTTAACAACAAATAAGATTCCCATTTGCACAGTATTTTTGGAAAACTCACAATACCAAGTAAGAATAATGGTGAGAAGAAAAATATAACAGCTACGGTCAAAAGGCAAACTGGTGCTTGCTGCTGCAGCACAGATACTAAATTAGAACCATACAGAGATTAGCATGGACCCACAACAAGGATGACAGGCAATTTCATGAAGCATTCCATATTTTAAAAAAATAATGGCAAAATGGTTTTCTAACAGTTCCTGAACATATTCCTGGTCTTGCTCTGACCAAGCCTTTCTACAAGTGAGAAAGAAAAAGATTACTCCAGCTGGCTAAAGACTCAACTCCTTTCTCTGAATCCAACTACAAAAATAATATACTCTTTCTATTCTGAATGGGGCCACTATTCATGGAGCTAACAGACTAATGGCTGACATAAGATACGTTAAATGCTATGATTTCTTTTTGACACTAAAAAACTAAAATAGGCCCTGGCTGGTGTAGCTCAGTGGATTGAGCGGGGGCTGCAAACCAAAGGGTCGCCGGTTCGATTCCCAGGCAGGGAACATGCCTGGATTGCAGGCCAGGTCCCCAGGGGGGCCACATGAGATGCAACCACACATTGATGTTTCTCCCCATCTCTTTCTCCCTCCATTCCCTTCTGTCTAAAAATAAATAAATAAAATCTTTAAAAAAAACCCAAAAAACTAAAATAGCATCTGCAAGTAGGTTTACAGTTGTGAGTACGTGAAAGTTTATTCTTGTATTATCATTGTATTATTTTCCACACGAACAACTGTAAACCTACCTACTTTGCCCAAACCTGTAAATAATACCAAGAGACATAGTATCAAGAGAGGTCCTGGGTTCAAACCCCAGCTCTACCCCTTACTACACGACCTTAAATGACCTTTCCTCATCTATAAATGGGAGTGTAATGGTAATCTCCTTACACAGTTTTTATGATTAATGGGATTTAGTACACAAAGGTTATAATCAGTTTGATATATATACACACATACACACATTTGCTAAAGAACTGTTATTAACTGATTGTTATTTATGGTAATTTTTTATTTATTTTATTTTTAATTGTTCAAGTACAGTTTTCTGCCTTTTCTCCCCACCCCAGCCCAACCCCCCAACCCTCCCCATCTCCCTCCCGCCTCCCCTCCCCCATTATTGTCCATGTGTCCTCTATAATTGCTCCAATAAACCCTCCCCTCTCCCCTCTGGTCACTGTCAGCCTGCTCTCAATTTCAGTGTCTTTAGTTATAGTTTGCTTGTTTGTTTTGTTGATTAGGTTCCTGTTAAAGGTGAGATCATATGGTATTTGTCTTTCAGGGTCTAGCTTATTTCGCTTAGCGTAATGCTTTCCAGTTCCATCCACCCTGTCACAAAGGGTAGGAGCTCCTTTTTTCTTTCTGCTGTATAGAATTTCATTGTGTTTTTTGATCCATTCATTTATTGATGAGCACCTAGGTTGCTTCCAGCACTTGGCTATTGTAAATTGTGCTGCTATGAACACTGGAGTGCACAGGTTCTTATTAATGATAATTTTAATACCTGAGTTATTATTAACTCGCCAGCTGTCCCAACCAATTTTCATAGGTAGTTGAAATTTTGGAAACTTTAAATTCTATCAATCTGTCACATGGTAGAGTTAATGTCGACTGATTCAAATCAAATTCAATAGACACATTTTCTTCATGATTAAACAATGCATTCTAAGAAGTCCTCAACGTTTTACTATACCCAGAATGGGTCTCACTAATATCATTTTTATTCTAATGAAGACATTGCTAGAACAATACTTCCAGCTGGTAGAAACTAGGGGGGAAAGGTATATCTATATAATACCCAAACTCTCTGAATCACACTGGAAAACAGAAATAAGCTTCCTAGAAGACAAAAAGACATGTATATAGTTTCATTTCTATATTTTTCTCTCTAAGATCCTTACTATTTTACTTAGCATGGTAAAAATTTGGATTTGGTAGTTACTGGGCTATGTATGTCATGACTGTAATGTAAGGAACGTAGGGGCAGGTAGTTCTTGATAGAAAAACTAAAACTCTCCCCCAAGAACTGAAGTTTTCTCAGTACACAACTCAAAATTTTTGTTATGATGTGGGAGTTTTTTTTTTTTTAGACTTTATTTATTTTAGAGGGGAAGGGAGGGAGAAAGAGAGGGAGAAAACATCAGTGTGCGGTTGCCTCTCACGCAGCCATTCAGGGGGACCCAGCCTGAATAGAACCAGCAGCCCTTTGGTTCGCAGGCTGGCACTCAATCCACTGAACCACACCAGCCAGGGCATTATGTGGAAGTTCTTAATTTTAGGTCAATGACACTGAATTTTCAATTTAGATTCATGTGAGCACTTTTCAGGAAGTGGGTACAAAGATTTTTTTACCAAATTCTCATGCAAACAAACAAGCTACAAGGACAGGAAAAAGGACTGGGAAAGCATTTAATGTGCTAGATCAATTATTACATGATAGTGGTTTTCAATTTTTTTTTTTAAAGATACAGACTGCTTTGGCAAAGTAAAAGATGCCTATTGACAACAAAAGATATTTACTACACAAATAAAAAAGCAACTCTGCTGAGATATGAAAATTATACTATTTGTTAGTGAGACCTAAAACATAAAAATTCATACCCCAAACAAGAAACCAGTGTTCTACAAAGGACCAGCCCTCACAAACCGTCTGGAGTGCTCTCATGTACCACACTAAAAAAACAGACATGCAGAGATTCCATTGTACCAAATTAACAAGGCATTCTTTCTAAGTACCACCTCCTGGAAACAGCTTTGTTAGTCACTATCTGTGGCTTTAATGGTGATTTGTTTTTTTGGGGGGTAGAGGGGAGGTGGTTGTTTTATTTGTTTTTTTGTCCTTTAAGTATGAAGAATAAAATAATGGCAATGATTAAAAATACAAAAGGGTAAATAAGGCACATGTTAGAATGAAAAGAGATTCACTCTAAATCTTTTAGTACTACAAGTGATCTGTATGATTATGGTTAAAATACAATAATGAAAATCTAAATTTATTTTATTTTAGTCTATCTACTACATAACCAGATCATACCTTAGACTGTCAAATGTAAAACAAAGATAAAATTGGCAAATATTAAATACAAATGATGTACACACAGAAGTAGAAAACACAAACACAGTGTGGCTAACCTTCTCACTCAGCTTTCTTTTCCTTCTCTGTTAAATTCCTGGGTTTTTTAGGGGGAGGAAGCAGTTTGGGAATTACAGTTTATAAACTAAGGCTTCTTACCTACTGAGAGAACCAAAAAATTTAAAATACCATTTCCTTCCCATTTAACATTCCTCCCCTTACCAAAACACACAACCCAGTATTTCTTTACTTTCTTGTGTAAATTATTCATTAAAAAAATGTAATCCAACATCTATTTATTCAACAGTACATTGGTACTCTGAGTTAGTAAAATAACTTATTGTTCTTAGAAACTGATATAGTAAAGAAATTTTTAACTATTCGGCCTGAAATCATTAACTGGTTCCAATGTTACAAATACTTTTTCTTTTCTTTTTTTGCTTTTAAAGATTTTATTCATTTATTTTTAGACAGAGGGAAAGGGAGGGAGAAAGGGAGGGAGAGAAACATCAATGTGTGGTTGCCTCTCATGCGGCCCCTATTGGGGACCTGGCCTCCAACCCAGGCATGTGCCCTGACTGGGAATCAAACCAGAGACCCTTTGGTTTGCAGCCTGCACTCAATCCACTGAGCTAGACCAGCCAGGGCTACAAATACTTTTTCTAATTAAGCATAGGTATATTTATGACTTATAATTCTCCCAAGTGCTAAAAACATGGTATCATTATATAAGAGCCACCCTGAATGAAACAAAGATTAAACTTCCTTCAGATTACAGAGCTTTCCTATTTAAAGCAATGTTATAACAAATGCTAAGCTTGCCTCTCTAGATACCTACTCTTTAAAAAAAAATTTTTTTTTTTGAACATGTGGACAGAGCTGGGGGTCCCTCTGCTCATTACATCCCTTGCTCTGTCCTAGAACATTTGACAGGTCCCACCGTCTAGCCAACCCCATGTTCAACAGCCCTGCTGTCCACGGCCCACCTATTCCCCCCACCACCAACTGTCCACTCAGTTTGGGCCTTTGCCTGAGCCTTTTCTGAGCTGCTGCATAAAAGTCCCTTCTTCCTCCTTTTTTTCTTTTTTTTTTTTTAATTTAACTTTCACCACCCACTTCAGTAGTTTTAAAGCCATGAATTTGTGCTCAGGTGTGTTTCACATGCTTCAGTGTCCCTGACAATGCCTAGCACAGTGCTATGGATGTTACAGGTACTCAGTAAACTTGTTGCTAGAACATCATAGATGGTCAATAAAGCCCTTCTTTTATCTACCAATGACATTGAAGTGTTGCACTGAGGTAAATTACCCCATGGATTCAATCCAAATAACACTTCTGTATTAATTACCAAGCTACTTAAGGCAAGAATGTTTTCCAGTCTTAATTATTTGGACTATTATTTTAATTGTCACTTCTCAACTAAAGACTTTACCATATGCTTGCAAAACACTGAAGGCTGAGTCTTTGCAAACAAGGCAAAATTAACAAAATATTCTCCAAAGGTTAGTTTTCCAACAGCATTCTGAAAGGGAACAGTTCTGCATGTAACTCAGGCTTCCAAATTTTGCCTTAGGTAGCTTTCACTAGGAATGTCCCACATATTCTGGTTTGAAATATCTACATAATTACCTCAATCCTGCCCTCCCGTCCCATTGTAAGAGACAGCCAAGGCAGTGTTTAGGAGTTAAAATGTTTCCATATAGCAAGACTGTCACTTTCCAAAAAGAACTAAAAGACAACCAACAGAAAACAAAAAACCTGTATCACCAAAAAAATGTAAAATGTTTTGATGGGGAAGAGGGGGAATCTATTTTAAATTTCCAACTGCTTAAAAAGGCTTTAAGCACCCCCACGCGCGCCCCGCCCCCCCCAGCTCCCAATTGAGGAATGCAGTTAAAAGACTGGCAGAACCCCTTGGAGAGCGGCTGTGGCCCCTTGCTCCAAACCCCTCGTTCTTAAAACACACGTCTTGCAGTCTGTAAAATGCAGCCTTCCCCTTAGAATAATTCCGTTTTAAAAGCCCCACCCTCGAGGAAACATTAATCTACTCTGTGAACATGCATTCCACTCTGAGCTTTACAGGGTTTTTCTTCAACTCCTTCCCCCTACCTCCTCGGTTTTTTTTTCCTGGTACCTTGAGACAAATGTTTTTTTCCCCCATAGCTGAAAGTTGTCCAAAAACAGGACCACACGAGCTGCTGCCTCCCCAGGCCTGCCTAAAAATTATTTCTTTACTGAGGTATAACTCATATACACAAACTGTAAGTGTATAGTTCAATGATTTTTTTTTACATATGTCAACTTCCAATGAACCACCAGTGAGATCAAAGATACTGAACTTTTCCGTCACTCCAAAAGATTTTCTCATGCTCCTTCCTAGTTACTGATCCCTCCCTTCCACAACAGATATCACTATTCTGATTTCTATCACTACAATTTAGTATTGTATATTCTTGATTTTCATTTAAAAATAAACTCATCTTGACCCTTGCTGGTGTGGCTCAGTGGGTTGAGTGCCAGACTGCAAACTGGTGGGTTGCTGGTTCGATTCCCAGTAGGGGCACATGCCTAAGTTGTGGGACAGGTCCCCAGTAGGGGGCGCGCAAAAGGCAACCACATACTGATGTTTTTCTCCGTCTCTTCCTCTTTCCCTTCCCCTCTCTCTAAAAATAAATAAATTAAATCTTTTAAAAAACCCAAAACTCATACTGGGTCTGCTCTTTTATATCTGGTTTCTGTTATGTAATGATATATTTTTGAGGTCATCAAAGTTGTATTTGTTAGTGTTTGTTCTTTTTTTTATTGCTGTGTATTTCTTTATACAAATGTACCCGTTTATAGACACTTGGGTTGTTTCCAGTTTAACTACTATGAATAAAGTTGTTGAGCACATACATGTTTTTGGTGGTTATATGTGCACTCATTTCTCTCACGTATATTATCAAAGAATGGAATTACCAGGTCACGGTGTATCCTTAGTAGATCCTGTCCATTTTCCAAAGTTGTTGAATCAATTTCTCTCACCAGCAATGATTATGAGTTATCTATATCCTTGTTAACTCTTAGAATGGTCGGTCTTTTTAATTTTAACCATTCTGCTGAATGTGTAACAGTATCTCCTTATGATTTTACTAAGTATTTCCCTGATGAGTGATGATGACCCTTTTTCATATGCTTAATGGCAATTTGGATACCCTCTTTTATGAAATACATGTTCAAATCTTTTGCCCATACTAGACTTACCAGGGTGATCACATCCTAAGTTATATAAATGTGTAATCACTGTTGTACACTTGATACAAACACAATATTGTATGTCAACTGTAATTTAAAAAGAAAGGAACAGAGGTCTCTCCATCACCTTGTATTGCCTCCCATCATAACATATTTGCAGAGAATTCAGCACCTAGAAAGTACTCAAAAAATAAATCCTTAACATCAACCCCCCCCAAAAAATTTTGTCTATTTTTAAATCGGATTCTTTTCTTTTGCAAAAGTATTTGATATATTTTTAATATGTCAGATATATGTATTTAAGATATCTTCTCAGACTCTACAAAATGCCTATTTAATTTCTTAAAGATGTGTTTGATGATGTCCAACTTCAACAAGGTCAAATTTTTCAATTTTTTTTTTTTAAAGATTTTATTTATTTATTTTCAGAGAGAGGAGAAGGGAGGGGAGAAAGAGCAATGTATGGTTGCCTCTCACATGGCCCTCACTGGGGACCTGGCCTGCAACCCAGGCATGTGCCCCGACTGGGAATCGAACCGGGACCCTCTGGTTCCCAGCCCGTGCTCAATCCACTGAGCTACACCAGCCGGGCCAAATTTTTCAATTTTTTATGGTTAATACTTTTGTGGACATCTTTTTCTTGAAAGAAAATTTTAAAAACTACTCTCCTTCTAAAAGAAATTTTTTAAAAATTACCTTTACTAGTTCTAAGTGGTTCGCATTAACAAAAACCACAAGCAGATTAAAATAAAGCTTAAAACAAAACAAAACAAAACAAGGGAAGGGAAGGTGACATTTTAATGAGGAGGAGAACTTTTAACAATGACAGAGTCCTGGGCTAGAAGAAGCCATTGAAATGTAGTTATCGGCTTCTTTGCAAAGTACTTTTTTTTTTAATGTCTTAAAGTCATAAAGGCAAAATTGTGGAGACCTGATTTAGAAGAAATTGGCAATGATGCACTTTCATGTGGATGAGTTCAATATGAGATTTACAACACTTGCAATAATGAAATTAAACCATGGAGATATTACTTAGGAGAAACTGGCAATAAGACTGCAGAGCATCGAACAGATTTTAGTTTTATGTCATTTGTAAATCTTGCTGCTTATTTGATTCACACTTTCCCCTACTTAGAAGAATAATAACTATAAAGAAGTTAAAAAGTAGCAAGTGCCCCATGTCAATCTCATTCTCATCCATGAAAACAATATGATTTATTATAGGATAAGCCTATACAACAGCAATTAAGAATTCTTGGTACCAAAAACAAAAAAAAAACTGATGCAAATGGTTCACAACACTTTTTGGGGAAAAAAAATTAGTCTCAAAAGACAGTAGAAAGCTCAAGACTTCACTGTTTCCAAAGACTAGGAAATTTATTCTTGTCTGTTCCATCTTTCTCTTTGCCTTACTTAAGTGATACATATCTATATTATGACAATATTTCAACCAAAACTTTTCCATGAATACTAGAAGTCCTCACCATAACCATCACTTCTACTTCTCAACATCACGAGAATCTATTATTACAGCCATTTGACAGCTGGAGAAACTGTGACATACAAAGGTGAAGTAACCTGCTCAAACTAAGTCACTGGCAAACACAAACACACGTTCTACTCAACTCCCTTCATGTTTTCTGGCATCTATTTCCTTTCATCCCATCACTAGCAAAACAAGGTAGCACCATGTATGTAAAAATAACTATTAACTTTTTAATTTTTGTCACCGAATAGAAAATTTAAATGAAACAAAGGCCCCTTCAACTGAGTTTCTTTTTAAGAATAAACGCATGCCCATGGTTAACCTCCTTCCCTCACCGCAATTTTTTAGCTGAAATATTCTCTTCCCTCTGCGACCCCCTAACATTGTCGCAGTTATTTCTCTCCAACTAAAGGAGACAATTCCCCTCTGTCATCCAATCCAGAATCACTCTGAAGTAGATTAGCTTTTTCCAATGTCCCGCTTTTCTGATGACAGCAGCTTCCCCGGCCTCCCCTTACACCTCACAGGCTCCAGAAGCAGCTGCCACTTTTCTCTAAATACCAATAGCGGCCTCTAGCTCCCAGCCCCGGGTCCCTGGGGTCCTCTCCTCCCCACCGCCGTACCCCACCGCTGCCTCACGCGCCCCCTCCCCCCAGCACCAGCAGCTCGTGCTCACCTCGGCCCCTGACAGGAAGGGGTGCGAGGGCCCTGTGATCGTCAGGTAATTGTCATTTCCTCCGGGAAACTGGAAACCAAAAGAAAGCCACGGGGATAAGTTAGGGGAAGAAGGGAGTTAGCTAGGAGCGACGGATTCTCACCCCGACATTCAAACGCTCCCCAAACCCCGCTCTTTCTGCCTTCCCGTCAACTGTCTCTCCGCCCAGCTTCCCGCCTCTGCTTCAACCCGGTCAGCTCCGATCTCTTGCCAGCCTTCTCAGAGATCAGGGTCCTACCTCCATCTTCACACAACGACTACCACCGTCTCAGTCGCCTCATCGTTCCCACCGCCCCCGCAAGACTCGGCACTGCCGTCATTTCCGCAAAGATGTGCGTCGCTCTCTGCTGATTGGAAGGGGCCGGTGTGAGTCAGGCTCCGTAAGGTCCGGAGGATGGAAAGACTAGCTATCGCCCCCTGGAGCGTGGTGGGATAATGGCACGTAGTTGTGCTAGAGGCGTCCCTGGAGGCGGTGTCTGGGTATTACCGTCGCTCCGACCCAGAGAGGAAATCCGTGGAGAGCAATAGAGACGTGACTGGGCTAGAGCGGCTAGAGATGGGCGGGTTGAGTGGCTAGAGAGGCCGGAGGTAAGTGGCTGTTGAAGTCGGGCGGACCCGGAATCCAGAGGAAACAGGACCATGACTTATGCTTATCTCTTCAAATACATTATCATCGGGGACACAGGTAATCCGCGGGCGACTGCCTTCACTGCTGGGGCGGGATCCCAAACTCCCAGAGCAGGTCTTGGGGGCGGGGCCATTTAGTAGGCCGGGCGGTTAAGTGTAGAGCGGCCGGGGGCGGGGCGGCCGGGGGCGGGGCTCGGGGGCTCCCCTTCCTCAGTCCCAGACGCCCAGACTCTTAGGCTCTGTACTGCTCCCAAGCCGCGTGAATGCTGGAACGTGCGTCCTCTTTTAGGTGTGGGGAAGTCATGTCTCCTCCTGCAGTTTACAGACAAGCGGTTCCAGCCTGTCCACGACCTCACAATAGGTAATTGCTTCTACCCGTCTGAGAACAGTAATGAAACCTCACTGGCTAAAGTGGAAAGTCAGCAGCCGTCAGGGTTTGAAATAAAAACTTAGCTCTCCCTTCTTTTAAACTAGTCCAAAGTTATGTTAAATGAAAAGTGACCAGTCAAATGCTGTAAATGGGGTGTAGTGTAGTGGGGAGTAAATAATTGAAATGAGATGAGATATGAATTGGTTGCTGTAGGATTTTTTTCCCAAATGCAGTTTGAATGTTTATGAAAAATCCCACAAAAACGTAATTGCTTGCTTTAAAACTCGCTTTGTGGTAAATTGGGGCCAGCCTCATGTATATTTTCAAAGGTAATCATCAATATGTAGTTTTTTTGTGTGTGGGAGGGAGGAAGAAACAAATTGAACAGCCATCCCAGACTTAAAATTAAAAGGTAGATTAAACTAATAACTTATAAGGAAAAGAGTATGTTAGAGTTCTAAAAACACACTGGTGATCCTGGAAAGTATAAACATCTCCCTCACATGTGTGGTAGGGCATGGCCTGCTAGGGCCTTAGCAGCCCTTTCCCCATAATCTCCATAACTTCTGCTCAAACAAAGAAATACTACATAAAACTAGCCTTCTTGCTGTGCAAATGCAGCCAATGAATAAAATCTTTGACTCCCATTCTTACCATATTGCCACCTCCAAGCCCCACATTATGAAAATCTTGAGCTACTACTGCTTCTAAAGGCCTTATTCAGAGCAGAGTAACTAATGTGGTTACAAAAGGATTAGAGGATAGCATCACCGGGAAAATATTTTTGGAAATGAATATTAAGTGCACACCCACATTATGATAGGTGCCAAAGATACAGCGCTTCGCTAATAAGGCAGACATTGCCTGCCCTTAAATGACTTACAGTCTTCCAACGTAGGAGGTGGAACTGGGGGTAGATACAGTGTAGTGACAAATTTCCATTGAAAAAGGTGGGGAGAGACTGCCACCTCTATCAGGAAAGCCTGGAAATTGAAGAATGAGCAGGAGTTAGCTAGGCAAAGGGGTTGTAGACATGAAGGAAAAGTGATTGGGGAAGAGGAAATAACGTGTACAGAGACTCAGGAATGACAGATCAGGATACCTTTGGAAAACTGAAAGTAAATTTAATGTGGCTGGAGCCATATTAAAGTGGAGAGTGGTAAAAGATAAAGCTAGAGAATAGATTAGGGACCAAGTTTTGAAACACCTGAAGGAATTAGGAGTAAATGACAAGTTTTAAGTCAGAGAAATGATGTGATCATCACGCTTTCCCTCTGCACCAAGATAAACAAGGAAGTTGGATAGAAAATATATGCAAAATATAAGCCTCTGAGGGCATAACTAGAGAAAGTTGCATAAAAGGAGATGAAGTTTTATTTTTTAATTCTTCCCCATTGAAATTCCATTCCTATTTTCCTGAAGGGGTAAAAAAAATATTAGGGACTTTTTTCAGTAGCTATCACTATTCTTGATTAAGCAGTAAAGAGTAGTAAGAAACACTTTTTAATCTTTTTGACTGTAGCACCTTAGAGTTGAGAGAGAGATTCCAAGTATATGCATATTGTGGAATAGGCCAACTAATATGTGCTAGATTAGTGCTCTTTTTTTACTTGGAAATCCAGTCCTTCAGTAAAGTACTATAGAAAAATAGGAAATAGGACAATTTGTTTGACTTATGATCAAGTGTTTTAATGTAAATGACTTTTTGTTTCTAAGTTTTGTCTTGACATTACCTTGAAAGAAGATGAATGCCAGGTAAACCAAAACCTTTATTCATACTGTCAGTTTCCATATTCCTCTGAGGAATATGAGAATTATTGGAGGTGTGAAGTATATCATTCTTGAGAACTTATTTCTTAGATATGTTGGGTTTTTTTCTCAAAAAATTCTAGGATTGTAAAAATAGAATTATTGTTTTATGTAGAAGACTAAAGAGTGACTTTGAGAAAATGCTAGGATATATTTTCAACATTTTTAGTTTTTTAAAAAGTTATGAAATTAGATATTACCTAATCAGATTTAAGCATTAACTAACATTGGTAAAAATTTATTCACCTTTTCTAATTGACTTAATTTGTTTTATCCCAAGATCTGCTTTTTGGTTATATTCCTGATATTATTATCACCTAGCACACAGTTTTTCATTTTAGAAAAGAAATGAAATTTCAAGGAACACAAAATTAACTGGAGCAAATGGGCAGTGATAATGGACTTAGTGGCACTGAGGGCAGATGGAGGATAAGTCATTAGCATAGTGAAGAAAGCGGGAACCTATTACTTAACATGGCTGTTCATGAGAATCACATTCTTTCTCTTGGTCTTCACTGACAGGTGTGGAGTTTGGGGCCCGTATGGTCAACATTGATGGAAAACAAATCAAACTACAAATCTGGGATACGGTGAGAGAGGACAAAATAGTTTACTCCCTAACTAAGATCCAAATATAACACTAAAGGCTAATGCAGGGGAAAAGGGCTCTTTGGGTGGGACTGATGGTGGAGCTAAAACTAGGGGAAGAGTGAAATCAGAGTAGGGAGCTTTCATTTCCTTCTGTCACAGTTACAAATTCAGAATGCCATATTTTTAAATTTTTGTTTTAAGTAACTCCAGTAATATGCACTACATATGTTTGTTCTAGTAAAAATAAAAGCCAACAATGTAAGTGTGTAGAATAAAAAGTGATTGTTACTTTTTATACACATAAACCTCTGTCCCTCCCAATGTTGGTTTCTACTTTGCCAGAGTAAACCACTATTAATGATTCAGACTTTTGCTCTGTATTTAGATTCAGAAATAGAAACATAAACAAATGTATGGTAGTGGTTTTGTTTTTTTGTTTTTAGAATTGGAACAAAGTAGACCTAGCTTTGTGACTTAGGTATTTTTAGCTATCTCTATGTTGTGCAGACTTCCATGTCAATACATATAGATCTACCTTACCTATTTTAACCACTGCATAGAATCATATAATGTCTGTACCATAATTAATTTAACCATCTGCCTATTGATGGAAATTTAGGTGGTTTCCAGTTTTTTACCATTGCAGTTTTATTGCTCATTCTTCCTTTTAAAAATTTTTTAAATTTATTCTGATTAATTTTCTTTATTTTTAGAGTGAGGGTAAGAGAGGGAGAAAGAGAGGGAGAGACACATCAATGTGTGGTTGCCTCTTTATGTGTCCCACACCAGGGACCTGGCTGGCAACCCAGGCGTGTGCCCTTACTGGGAATCGAACTGGTGACCCTCTGCTTTGCAATCCGGTGCTCAGTCCACTGAGCCACACTAGCCAGGGCTGATCATTCTTATTTACCACATCTTTATGCAGGTGTTTGAGGATTTCTGTGGAATGCTTGCCCAGAAATGGAAATTCTGGGTCAAGGGTTATGCATATTTTGAAATTTGACAAATGTAGTACTGCCAAAATTTAGTTTGACTTAGTGTGATCTTGTCTCAATAAAATTGCTTTCATGTGTATTATCTCATTTGGTTTGTACTTTTGTTTTCCCTAAGAAAAACAATGTTCTAGTCTCTCTTTTTAAGTTAAAGGGAGCAGGCACATAATTCCTAATATTTAGCTAAAATCTTTGTTTTTATTTACTTATTATTTGATTCTGTATTTTCTCAGAACTGAGAGCTGAAGCAATTCACCATTTTTTCCTTTTTTCTCCCTTTTCTCTCCTCCACTCAACATCCCCCAGCAGATGTTTTCTTTTTCTCTTTGATTAATAGTTTTTTTTAATAAGAGAGAGGAGAAGGGAGAGAGAAAGAGAAAAAGAAACATCGATCTGTTGTTCCATTTAGTTATGCGTTCACTGGTTGATTTTTTTTTTTAATTTTATTTATTTATTTTTAGAGAGAGGAGAAGGGAGGGAGAAAGAGAGGGGGAGAAACAGCAATGTATGGTTGCCTCCCACATGGCCCTCACTGGGGACCCGGCCTGCAACCCAGGCATGTGCCCTGACTGGGAATCTAACTGGGACCCTTTGGTTCCCAGCCCACGCTCAATCCACTGAGCCACACCAGCCAGGGCCACTGGTTGATTCTTGTATGTGCCCTGGCCGGAGATCAAACCTGTGACCTTGGTGTATTGGGAAGATGCTCTAACCAGCTGAGCTCCCTGGACAGGGCAGATGTCTGTCTTAAAAATAGTTGATCCTCTGGGCCCTTTTTGCCTTGAGCCCTTCTCTGATGGTTTCCAAGGTTGTTACCACTTTTTGGATACACTGATTGTTGTGCATCCAAAACTGTGATGATATGTTTCTGTACAGTTGATGGTTGTATTTGCAAACATTTTATTAACCTTTTGCCCTTCTGATTAGATTTTTCATTTTATTCTATTGGCTTGCCCTTATTATAGGAACATGAATCAATTCACACCTGTGATAGTGGTAGCATTAGCTAGGTAACCTCTAAAACTTCCAGCTTCTTTTGGCCAGTTTTGTCTCTAGCCTTTTTCTCCCAATAAAGCCTGAAAGGTGTTATTCTATATCTGTTGTCAAATTTAAGTTCATATATTTCTTAGACAGCTGCCAGTTATTCCCTTTTCTTTTTATTGTAGGGGTTCTTTTTCACTATTAATCCAAGTAAGTATTGCAACTTCCCTGTTATTATCCTTGGTTTTTGTATTTCCCACAAAGACAGAGTTGCCCCCCTAAAGAGGCCACAGGACAAGTTCCGTGGGGGTGACAGTGAAAAGTCTGTAGGTGTCAGGACTGGTATTAGCTAGACTCTGCGTTTCCAACTTAAACCTCTAAAATTTCCAAAACTGGGTCTTTTGATGCCAAAACACCCAATAGCTACCAGTTAGTGTTATGGTTGTGGTCACAAGAATGTCTTAGCGTTGGCTTTCTGGCATTTTCTATTTTTTCTTAGAAAGTTGAGAGCCACTGCTCTGTTGACAGGATCCTTGAGAACCACATGCCCTGAGAGTCACTTGCGATGTAGCTGGCCGAGTTATTCTCTGCTTCCCCTGCCCCCTTTTTTCAATCCTCACCTGAGGACATGTTTATTGATGTGAGAGAGAGAGGAAGGGAGAGAGAGGGTGAGAGAGAAACATCAACTGGTTGTCTCCCACATGCACCCCCAATAAGGGATTGAACCCGAGACCTAGGTATGTGCTCTGACAGGGCATCAAACTTGCAGCCTTTTAGTGTACGGGACGATGCTTCAGCCAACTGAGCCATCCAGCCAAGGCTCTGTTCTCTTTTAGTAATTGTTTTGAGATTAGACTAATCTTTGTCAAATTATTAAAAGATACTAGGTTTCAGAATACTGGAGTTTCCATTTATTTTGAAATTTTTAAGAGATTCCTACTACCCTAACCAGTAAGGCTTAGTTGGTTGGGCATTGTCCTATAAAGCGAAGTCTCCAGTTTGATTCCCAGTCAGGGCACATGTCCGGGTTACAGGTTTCGTCCCTGGCTGGGGCCCATGTGAGAGGTAACTGATCGATGTTTCTCTCTTACATCAAAGTTTCTCTCTCTCTCTTTTTTCTCCCTCCCTTCCCCTATAAATACAAATAAAAATAATAATAAATGAATATACACACACACAGAGGGTCCAGCACAAATAACACCCCCTTTTTATTACAAAATCTTTTATTACAAAATCATAAGCATGTAATTCTGTAACATAACAATATCACACTCAAGCACACCATATGACATTTTAGGTGAAATGTTCAAATTAAAATTATAAATTATTACACCCATATTATTACTCTACCAACCACACTCGAGCAGGTGTTACTTCTATTGAACCCTGTGTGTGTATGTATATAGAGTGTGTGTGTGTGTATTTATAATTTAAAAGAATATTCCTACCTCTAATGTGATATCCGTCTCTTCTGCCACTCTCCAGGTAAGCCTGATATTTCTCCTTTATTGCCCCTGATTTCTTGTCCTTTGTTCACCTCCCTTGGTTTCCCACTTTGTTGACCCCATTCTTTCACTCCCAAAGCCATCCTACATGCAAACGTTTAGGGATTACCAGGAAGGGTATTTTTAAAGAGAACAAGTTATCCAAAGTGGTTTGTTGTCACTGTTCTGATTATTGATACGGATTTGGAAAGCCATATTACTTTTTGTCTTTCTTCATTCTGTATCTATAGTTCCCCAAATAACTGTGCTAACTGAAGAGGCATTGTACTGTAGCTAATAAAAAATATTGATTAAGTAATCCCAAATTCATTTGTATTTTATTTTGGAATGCATTTTGACTCTTAGGAAATGAGTGTGTCAGACTTTGTAGGAATTGATACTTCCAAGTATATATTTTGAAATTACAATATGATCCTTCCACTTGGGAAAAACTAGAAAACTGTTAATTCTCTTTATTATGCCTCCATCTTAGTCTTTGCTGCTTCAGATTTTTTAATTGGGGATGGACAGAGGTACCTCCCGCTGATGGCAGACCAACCTAAGTCTAACCAGTCATGCTTTCTAGCTTATTGGCTCACAAACTTTGGTTCATGAACTGGACTGAGATGAAGAGGTAAAGTGATTTGATTTTAAAAGGCGCCCTGGCTGGTGTGGCACAGTGGATTGAGTGCCAGCCTGAGAACCAAAGGGTCGCCAGTTCGATTCCCACTCAGGGCACATGCCTGGGTTGGGGGCCAGGTCCCCAGTAGTGGGTGTGCGAGAGGCAAGCACACATTGATTTTGTGAGAGAGGAGGAGGCAAGCTCTCCTTCTCTTTCTCCCTCCCTTCCCCTCTGTCTAAAAATAAATAAATAAAATATTTTTAAAAATACTTAAAAAGCCTTTTCTGATGACCCACTGGAAGTATTTTCAGCTTCTAGAGTTAAATGCCACCATATAATTCAACCATCATGTGGGTGTTCCTCAAACTTTCCTTGTTAGTTCCTAGTGGGCCACAGGAAAGGAGGGTCTTTCAATGATAGAGGGGAGGGGTGCCACCTAGACGGTGGCCCACAGCTGTAGGCGGCAGCCTGCAGCAGGCTGCAGCAAGGAGGTGGAAGTCCACGCTTTCTGAAGGAGCTGCACCCATGGCCTGTGTCCATGCCCTGGCAGGCCCCACTGCGACAGAGTGAATGGATAGCTGCCTCGGAGGCTCCAGCACTGCCTGCAATCCCGCACTGCCAGCCCTGGCTAGCTGTTCAAATTTTGTGTTTTTATCCACCACCTAGGCCTTGTCTTCTGAGTCAGTGGTGGTGTGGTTTAAAAGAAATGGAAGGAAAGGAGCATGTGGCCAATTCTGTTTGGTCCTCCTGCATTGAGGCCTAGTTGGCTTTTCCAGAGAGGAAAATGCAGCAAGAAAATCGTGAGGTTTTTTGGAGGGTGGTAAAAGGGAACAAGGTCTTAGGTTTTATTACGTGTTGCATATTCTGCATTTTGACAGTGGTGGTGAAATACACTAATCCAAAAGTTATTTTTCTATTGAGAAGAGGTGGATTTTTTTCTCTTTTGATTCCGACCTTTTTTCCCCTTGACCAAGCAAAAATCATAGACACCAGAAAACAAGCTGGACCTCAGGAATCCTGAACAGACTAAGAAGCTTACATTCTTCCTTAGAAGGGAAAGGTGGGGTATTTTTAGCCCTCTCTGGAAAACTAAAATGAAAAACATGAGTTGCGTGCCATGGAAAGGAGAAAAGGCCAAATCTGCATTGGAGCTGCCCCAGGCCGCACTCCCAAAGATCTACCGTGAGAAACCACGTAAGGAACTTTGTGTCCTGCATGCCCTCAGTAACATCTTCCAGTACAGCAATGCATTCACCTGGGAAACGCTGCAAGAGATTTTCCAGAGATTGTCTCCAAACGCCGTGGTGACTCCCCACAAGAAGAGCATGCTGGGAAATGGGAACTATGGCATGAACGCCATTATGGCAGCACTTCAGACCAAAGGCTATGAAGCTGTTTGGTGGGACAGACACGGGTGTCAGTACCATTGCTCTCACTGATGTGATGGGCTTCATCATGAATCTACCCTCCAGCCTTTGCTGGGGGTCCATTGAAGCTGCCTCTCAAAAGGCAGCACTGGATCTGTGTTCAAGAGGTAGGCAGTGCCTACTACACCCTCGACTCCACACTGAAGATGACAAGTGGATTGGAAGCGAGAGTGAGCTCAGGAAATTTCTAAAACATCATTTGCAAGGGAAGAACCGTGAACTCCTGGTGGTGGTACCGGAAGAGGCGGAGACCCATCGGAGTTGGAGGGCTGATGTGTAATAGTTCTGCCCAACCTTCCCTCATCTCCACCCTCTAAATCCTCTGTGATGTCCTCTGCCCTGTACAGTGGGTCTGCCCTTCTTACTTCCCTAGACAGCTCATGGGGTTTTTCCCCTCAGCTTTGACAATGCAACAGGACATATATGTAAAATGTTAAAAGACCCAACCATTATTACTTGTTCCTGGGAAAGGAAGGTAGGAGCTCTGTGCTTAGGGCAAGCAATGGAAGACTCTTGTTTCATTTGAAGAGAGCGGGAAAAAAGGTGGGTCCTAGCTTATTTCTCCCTTTCCTCTGAGGACTTGTCGGAGGCTCTACTGGAGTTCACTGCTGCTCTAATTTACCTGGAGATGCTGCCTCCATTTCCCCTTTCCTGGCAACTAGTGGTCCGAAGACTTAGTACATGCAGAGCCCATGTGACTGGTTTGAAGGACCCAGAGGAAAAAGGGCCTCTCAGGATAATAACCCCAGCAGCCTCTCCGAAACCCCAGCAGCAGTACAGCATGCCATCTCCAACCCTAAATGCCACCCCTCACCCTAATTTTAAGGGAGGTTAATGGCCATCCTTGGAGTTTTATAATGACACGTTCTCTAATGTTTCATACCAAGTGGTTGAATCCTGCAACATTCCGGCATGATAGGGTGAGCTAGATACCTAAGAAGACATGGCCAAAGTCATGGGCGACAGCCAATGCTGTCTCACTCCAGCATTGTCCCTGCCGCTTCATTACATTAATTTAGGAGTCTCTGGGGCACAAGATAAGCAAAGGGCAGTTTTCCCAGTTGACCCACTCTGACAAAATCAGGAAGAAATTAAGCCTACCTTTGACATCAAATTCTACTAGTTTAAGACAGAGTTGGGGGAGGACAGTATTGTGAAGAGAATAGGTAGAATCAGAAGCCCGAGGCTCAGAGTCTCTAGTGACATTCAGAGTCCTCAAGTTGGGTGGTTATGTGCATTATGTTAGAGGGACTAGGATTGTTATCTTTTTGTAGTTTCTTTTACAAATCAATTGAGTTGACTACCTCATTCCTCTTTAATATAGTTGTAGGCCACTTTTCTCCTCTAGCTTTAGAATACAGAGAGAAGGGGGGAAGTAGGTGTCATACCACACTGCGTGTCACCTAAGTGGTTGTAGTTGTCTCAAGGCAGATAGACCGGCACAGATGGCCTGTGCAGCCCTTACAGGTCAGTGGTCATGTTAGGCCTGAGAGCTGCCCTGCTGGCCAGACTTCTCTTCAGCAGCAAAGCCGGCCTGGCGCTTACATGTCAAACTTGGGCAAGCTAAATGGATGAAGCTGAGGCTTTCTCCTCCCCACTGTGACTGGAGTGCATGTTTACACCAGCACTTGTTGTACACATGTATCTTCCAACAAGGCTATTTTTTATGTTGAGTCACAGAGGCCACCAAGCAACTACTGCATTACACCATCTAAGCAACTGATTGCAGTCTCCTTTGCACTATTTTCTACATCAAACCTCCTTGGCATCA
Organism: Micronycteris hirsuta; assembly: GCA_004026765.1. Classification (NCBI taxonomy): domain Eukaryota; kingdom Metazoa; phylum Chordata; class Mammalia; order Chiroptera; family Phyllostomidae; genus Micronycteris; species Micronycteris hirsuta. The sequence continues at coordinate 93,377 of PVJI01002968.1, read as the reverse complement.
CAGAGAGCTCTTCCCCTTATCCCTGCATAATGTCATTCCGACCACCACCAGCCAAAAGTTACAGCCAACCTTGCTGGTTGTCACAAGTAGGACTTTGGGCCCATTGGCACTGCCAGTGATAGTAAGCCATCTCCTGGGAAGAGGAGGAAACTCTTCTACAATCTGCTTGGGCCTGTGCGAACGGCAATTCAAAGGAGTCCCCATGTATTTGGAGTCCATAAGCCAATGGGATATGTGAAGATACTTAAACAATTTCGGGTCTGGTTTCTCTGTTCATGTCTAATTCTGGTGCTTAGGAACAGTGGCCCATGCTGATGGCCAAGGGCAAAAAGCCCCATTTCCTTTCAGGAAGAGGGTAGGCCTGAACCTGATGCCTAGTAAGGGATGATCCTAGACTTTTTGTTTTTATTGCTTTTATTCTCCCCCCTTTTTTTGTTGGCCTTGTGCTTTGTTGGCTATTGTTTACAAAAGATGTATTTTGTCTAACCAAATTATTAAAAATGGAAAACTCCATACAGTAAAAAAACAATAGAAAAGAAAAAGTCAATGATAGATAAAAGCAAAATAAGAATCAATTTAAGACATAAAACTATTAGAGAATAAATAAAACTTTAAGTGAGTTCTTGGAGGGAGAACTTCATTTAAATCTTAAAGTATTACTAATATTACCAACAAGTTCTTTAGAATTATTTATGGACTCTGATGTTCTTATAGGTAGGCAACTCAGCAAAACATTTGCATGCTTCTTTTGGGAAGAGATTCTTGTGTTGGAAGAGTAACCTTAGAATTGGGTACTGGAATTCTCATCTTCAGACCCAGGTTTAGAGTATATGACATAATGACCAAGAAAACAAACCTGTGTGAGGATCCTAAGCTTAAGCTATGGATTCAGAATTCATAAACGTCGTAACTTTTGGCCAGTTATTGAACTTACCACTTTGAACCTCATTTTTTCCATTTGTGGTGTTATTAGTATCATCACTATTATTGTTATTATACTATAAGAAAGCCATTTATTTTCCCATATCCACACTTTAGTTTTCCCATCCTTAAAATATGAATAACAACTTTCCTTCCCAATCTATATGTAGGGATATGAAAATAGTTGATTTCAAGAAGGTGGAAACTTTCCTAATAGGATAGATTCAATGTCCAGGGTATTCATATATTCATACTATTATTTAAAAGATGCTTTTGCTTTCCCTAAGGTGCAGAGAGGTGGGGAGAACTGTTCCATCAAGAAAGCAAAAGTACCCATTGTGTGGGGGCATTGGTAAATTGCTTAGTTATAACTAAAACTTAATATCTTGACCTCAACTGGAAATGAGATTAGAGTGTGAACAGTTGAATTTTCTCCCAAGGAAAACTCTGTTCTGGACCCTGCGCTTCTTTCCCTGTGCCTTATTCCTGTTTGCCATGACAAGATCTCAGCAAGGGACATTTTAGTAGTCCTGCCTTTGTTAGTAAAATACTAAAGGTCATCAGCATATGCCCAATTCAAGTGCTTTGTAGCTGACTAATTTTCTACATTGATTCATTGAAATGAAACATCCATTAGACAGGGTATTGGCATTCTAAGATAATTTTCCTTTTTTACAGATAAAGGAATAGAAACAAGAGAAAGGTTAATGTGATGTGTTCGACATCACATTTGCACTGACAGTGCAACGTGCACTGAGCTTCTAGTCCTATTTCCAGTTCTCTCCTAGGGGGTATTGGGAAGTGTACGGAAATGTGTTTGATCTTCACATTGACCAGGGATGATAGTCAGCAATTTAATACGTGGTCTCACAGGAAGAGTTGACCCACCCAAAATAATCAATTGCATTCCCTTTCAAAAATATTGATTTCCCACCTGGGTTTCTCCCTGGACAGTCATGTTTCCTTTTGCTAATTCCTTTTTCTTATAGAAATTAAGAAAAAAATTATGGCATGTGATCAAGTCAGTTCTCTGGAAATAACCTGCTTTTGTTGGGATATTTTTTGTTGCCATGTTGGTGGGAAAGGCTGGGCAAGAATCCTTCCGTTCTATCACCCGTTCCTACTACAGGGGAGCAGCCGGAGCACTGCTGGTGTACGACATCACAAGGTGAGTCAGAGCTGGTGGGCGGGAGGGAGACTCTTCTCTGTGTTCTCAAAATCAGAATGCTAAAGAAGAATGGTGTCTTATTTTTGATTTACACATGTAGCTTTTCTCCTTTTCCCATACATTTGGAATTTCTTTGACATTTGGAAATGGGCCTCAGACCCACTTTCTAAACTTTTCTGTTGTAGGCGTGAAACCTTCAACCACCTGACCTCATGGTTAGAGGATGCCCGGCAACACTCTAGCTCCAACATGGTTATCATGCTGATTGGGAATAAGAGGTAAAATTTTAGTTGAGTAAATAGTAAGTACCAACAGTCATCTGGGTACTCTATGGACATCAAATCACTTGGTCCCCAGACTTTTTTTAGTTTATGGTGCTCTTAATATCTCAGTAAAAAAATTATTGTGGTGAAATATATATAACATAAATTTTACACTTTTAATTACTTTTAAGTGTACAGTTCTGCGGCATTAAGTGTGTTCATGTTGTTATGCAGCCATCACCACCATCCCTCTCCAGAACTTTTTCATCTTCCCAAACTGAAGCTCTGTTCCCATAAAACACTAACTCCACAATCTCTATCCCGCCAGCCCCAGCAACTGCTATTCTGCTTTCTACATCAGTTTGACTATCCTAGGCACCTCATATAAGTGAAATCTATAATATTTGTCCTTTTGTGATGGTGGTTTATTTCATTTAGCACAGTGTCCTCCAGGCACCTCTATACTGTAGCATGTATCAGAATTTCATTCCTTTTTAAGGCTGAATAGTTTTCCATTGAATGTATTTACTACATTTTGTTTATCTGTTCATCCACTGATGGATCCTTGGGTTGCATCCACCTTTTGGCTGTTGTGAGTAATGCTGCTGTCAACATGAGCATACAAATATCTGTGTGGGTCCCTGCTTTCGATTCTTTTGGGTATACCTGGAAGTGGAATTGCTGGATCTCATGGTAATTCTGTGTTTAATTTTTTGAGGTACTTCCATACTGTTTTCCATAATGGCTATACCATATTACATTTCTAACAGCAATGTACAAGTGTTCCAATTTTTCCACATCTCCCCCAAAACTTCTTATTCTCAGTAAATTTTCTATGGCACCCATAAGCCAAAAGAAATAACTAACTATTTTGTTATTAAATAGTTGGGTCTAAATTACATAAGTGTTTTTGTTATAACTTAGTAACTGAGGAATGAAAAACCTACGCAGTGCCTGAGAGGCTAACAGAGAAGGGTTGAGTAAGTCTCCATAAAACCCAGAGAAGAGATGGTAAAAATCCTCTTTGGATCCTATCTAGAGTCACAGCTAAACAAAAAAATAAAAATAAAGACAAATATAAATTAAAACAATTTTTAAAAGATTTTATTTATTTTTAGAGAGAAGGGAAGGGAGAGAGAAAGAGAGGGAGAGAAACACCAATGTATGGTTGCCTCTCACATGTCCCCCAACTGGGGACCAGGCCTGCAACCCCGTCACGTGACCTGACTGGGAATCAAACCAGTTGACCGCTTGGTTTGTAGTCCATGCTCAATCCACTGAGCTACACCAGCCAAACTAAAACAATTTTTAAAACATTTTGACTTTATTGACTTTAGAGAGGGAGGGAAAGAGAGAAAAAGAGAAACATCAACTTGTCGTTCCACCCATTTGTGCATTTATTGATTGCTTCTTGTATGAGGCCTGGCCAGGGGTTAATCCTACAGCTGTGGTGTATAATGGTGCTCTAACCAACTGAGGCTACTGGACCAGGGCTAAAGAAAAACAATTTTAAATAAAATTTTCATTCTTAAATAACCATAATTCCTTATTAGTGAACTGTATGTGTCTGTTGTGCACTGCATAGCTACTCAGACTTTGGAATCAAGATTGGACACTGTCACTCTCATTTCTTGTTCCAAATTGATTTTGCATGGTACTTGCTTTTTATCACAGCAGCTGCCAAAAACTTAGCTTCCAAAGATATGAAGATATATATATATATATATATATATTTTTTTTTTAATGTATGGTTGCCTCTCACATGGCCCTCACGGGGACCTGGCCTGCAACCCAGGCATGTGCCCCGACTGGGAATCGATCTGGGACCCTCTGGTTCCCAGCCCACACTCAATCCACTGAACTACACCAGCCAGGGCCAAAGATATGAAGATATTAAATGGCATCTGTTGTGATCTAATGTTGACACTGTGAAGTATCTTAAGCTTGTAGTTAATGTTGTGTTCTGATGTTGAATGTTGCTGTGTTGCTGTTGCTGTTACCTAGGTTGCACCATTTGAGAACTGGCCACAGACTATCTGTACTCATTTATTGAATTAGTCAATTTTATGCAAAACCTGTGTCCTAGACACTATGCCAGACCGCGAGTGTACAAGGTGAAACAAAAATAACTCGTGCCCCTGCTCCTATGGAGTTTGGTGAGGACAACAGATATTAAATATAAATTATTTGTATCTAATTATAAATTATGGTAAATGCAGTGAAAGAAAAAAAGACTGCTGTGAAAGAGTAACAAGATACCCATTTTTGATTAACAGTGATGTTTAAGCTGGAATCTGAAGGATGGGTAAGAGTTTGGTGGGCAAAGGCTTAAAAAAAACCTCAGATATTAGAGAGGGAGGACAAAGTGTGTGAAAGCCTCGAACTGGAAGCAGCTAAGCAGGTTATGACACTGAGAGAAAGCTGGTGTGGTTGGACTGAATCAAGAGGGGATGGTGCTAGATGGGGTTGCTGAGTAGGCAGGGGCCAGATCGCTTAACACTTACAGGTCTTTGTAAGGAGTTTGGATATTATTCTAATCACAGTGGGAAGCATTTAAAAGTCAAGCAGAGAAGTGGCTTGATCAGATTTTAAAAGGTCTCTCTGGAGGGGAGCAAAGGTTGAAGTGGGATCCCAGTTGCACCACTCCAAGTGAGAGACTAGACTACAGTGATGATGCTGGAGAGGGAGAGAAAAGGATAATTTTAAGGCACATTCTGGAAGAACTTCACTGTAGGATGGATTGGGTGTTTGGAGGGAAGGAGGGAAAGGTGTTAATAATGCATCTTGGTTTTTGGCTTGTACCATTTACTGAGATGTGGGAGCCTGGGGCAGAAGCAAGTTAGGACGAAAAGATCAAGTTTGATTTTGATGCAAGTTTGAGGTGCCTTTTATACATCGAAGAAGAAATGAAGGAAAGGCAAATGGACAAACATCTGGAGCTTAGAAGCGTATCTGGACTAGAACAACAACTTTGGAGTATTGACATTTAGATGGTTAGTTCTTCCCTGGTCTGCACACAGCTGGTGAATAATAAATTACATTTTGTATATTTGTTGTTCTATAATGGACTTAACTCCTTGATATTTTTTTTTCATGGTTGAAAAACTAGAAGCCTCCCAAATGAAGATTTCTCATTTGAAAAGTGAAAAACAGTCCATCCTTATTTTTTAGCCTTTTATCCTGTCTTTCATAAAGTTTTCCCATGCCACTCTTTATTCCCTTCCTCTGTCCTTGGGTCTATTCTCCCACCTCCATATCACCTGACTTTATCTTTTTTTTCTGAATCCTTCCTTTACCTGATGGCAAGCTGCTATTATACACATTATAAATGAGACTCGTGAGAGTGAAGGCAACTGCCCTTCTATCCTTGTGGATTGATTCCAGCAGAGGAGGAAGACTCATCACGATGGGATGGGACATCTGTGACTTTTTTCCTTTTCTAACAACTGGAATTTCCCTTTCATCTTCTTTTCTTTGCTCTCACTGTATCTCATTCAAAAAAGAAGCACAGGGCATAATCCTTGAGCCACTATGGGACTTGCCTACCCCTTTATAAACCCTGTTCTCTGTAGTAGAGTAAGGTGTTATCCTCAACTGTGCAGCATCTGTCAAGGATCTGAAGAATACTTTCCAAGGGACTATAGAAATCAGTAACCTTACATAAGAGAATATCATGTAGGATCTACATTCTTTTTTTAAAGATTTTATTTATTTATTTTTAGAGAGAGGGGAAGGGAGGGAGAAAGAGAGGGAGAGAAATAGCAATGTGTGGTTGCCTCTCACATGGCCCTCACTGGGGACCCGGCCTGCAACCCAGGCATGTGCCCCAACTGGGAATCGAACCAGGACCGCTTGGTTCCCAGCCCGCGCTCAATCCACTGAGCTACACCAGCCAGGCGGATCTACATTCTTTATGGATTAACTGATAGTTGAAATAGCTACGGGACCCTTTTAGAAGAGTTTCTTCTTTCACTTGGATCTTACTTTAGGTTTCTCTCCAATTAATCTCTTGCAGTGACTTAGAGTCCCGCAGGGATGTGAAGAGAGAAGAAGGAGAGGCCTTTGCTCGTGAGCATGGACTTATATTCATGGAAACTTCAGCCAAAACAGCCTGCAATGTTGAAGAGGTACTATTTGGAAAAAAAGTAGGAAAAGCTTTTCAGAGGTTACATCATTTATTTATCTTTGTCCTTTTATTCAGAGATGTGGGTAAGCAAAGGATGTCTTGTGTTCAGAGTAACCATATGTCTGCCTTTAAAGGAATTGCCCCATTTTTTTATCTTGATTTCTAAAGTTACACTTTTGCTTTGGGTAACATTAATTGTAAGTTTGAATTAGATACCACTGTTAGTTGTGAATTACTTTGGTTGGAGAGTCTAGTGGGCTCCGCTGTAGTCCTTCCTCAGCCTGGTGCACACTGTGTCTTCAGTAGCTGATTAAGGAGAAAGGCTGTTTGTTGTATATGTAGAGGGTGCCCATCTAGGAATATATTGGGCAGTACCAAAATGCCATGTAATTCCTTTTTCCTTTTTGAACCTATTCGTCATGGCTTTTACAAGGACTTTGGGGAACATTTTGCATTTCACTTGGTTCTCCTAATGGTTCCCAATTCACTTTAAAAATTCAAATAGGAATAACATTTATATTCTCTTTTCCTAATTTGTGTACCTAAACTTGAGTCTAATTTATGTCTCCTTTAGGCCTTCATTAATACAGCCAAAGAAATATATAGGAAGATCCAGCAGGGTTTATTTGATGTCCACAATGAGGTGAGAAAGGGTGGGGCTGGCAATTAACTTGGCTTTGTCTTAAAGAGGACGAAAGCTCCCTAGAATGTAAGCATCCTCTGTCTAACAGGATACTATTTCAAGCCATGCAGGTTCAAAGTTGCTTTTTTATGTAGGTGCACAGAAACCTGTCATTATTTTCTGTTTTTTTCTCAAGACTGATACCTAGAATGCTTAACGTGATTATCACTTGGTGATCTAAGAGGTCCACACAGTGTGTGGGAGGTTTTTGTCTCAGTGTCAGTTCTGTACCATTCCAGACCTTGGGAGAGGTGTGATTCTTCATTGCTCAGCAGGACAAATTCTGGGGCAAAACAAAAAAGAATTGTATGCTAATATACCACTTCTACTCTTTTGCCTCCTCCTACCCTTTCCTAATCACATCCTGATTCTGCACATAGCTATGAACATTAATTACAACAGTCATAAAAAGGGCACAAAAGCTATTTCTAGTCATCTATAATACTTACACCACAGCTGGTCATCTGATCTTCACCGTCACAGATTATCTTTTTTTTTCCTTAAATATATTTTATTGATTATGCTATTACAGTTGTCCCATTTCCCCCCTTTATTCCCCTCCACCCCCATACCACCCCCATTCCTCGCCCTTTAGTTTTTGTCCATGGGTCATACACATAAGTTCTTTGGCTTCTGTATTTCCTATACTATTCTTAACCTCCCCCTGTCTGTTTTCTACCTACCGCTTATGCTACTTATTCTCTACCTTTTCCCTCCTCTCTCCCCCTCCCACTCCCCTGTTGATATCCCTCCATACCTTATATAAATCCCTTTAACATTTCATATAATAAAGGCTAGGTGATGATGAACACCTTGAACTTGACCTTATCTAAGAAACACTTTATCTGTCTGTTCATTCTAAATTAAAGTTTTGCTGGATAGAGTATTCTTGGATGTAGGTCCTTGCTTTTCATGATTTGGTATACTTCTCTCCAGCCCCTTCTTGCTTGAAAGGTCTCCTTTGAGAAATCAGCTGACAGTCTTATGGGAATTCCTTTGTAGGTAACTGTCTCCTTTTCTCTTGCTGCTTCTAAGATTCTCTCCTTATTTTTTATCTTGAGTAGTGTGATTATGATGTGCCTTGGTGTGTGCTTCCCTGGGTCCAACTTCTTTGGGACTCTCTGAGCTTCCTGGACTTCCTGGAAGTCTATTTCCTTTGCCAGATTAGGGAAATTCTCCATTATTTGTTCAAATAAGTTTTCAATCCCTTGGTCTTCCTCTTCTCCTTCTGGTATCCTTATGATCCAGATGTTGGGCCATTTACAGATGTCTCGGAGGTTCCTAAGCCTCTTCTCATTTTTTTGAATTCTTGTTTCTTCCTTCTGGTCCACACCATTGATTTGAGTCCCAGTTTCCTTCTCTTCCCTATTGGTTCCCTGCACATTTCCCCTCATTGTCTTTAGCATATCCTTCATTTGTTCATTTATTTGCATCTAACTTTCTTCCAATTTTGTGAGCATCCCGATTACCAGTGTTTTGAACTGTGCATCTGACAGGTTGGCTGTCTCCTCGTCCCTTAGTTGTAATTTTTCTGGAGCTCTGTTCTGTTCTTTCATTTGGGCCATTTTTTTTTCCTCACGTGCCTGTTACTTTAAGGGGCGGAGCCTTAGGTGTTCGCCAGTGGGGGGCAACCTACCTCATCGTGTTGTGACGCTTCCTTTGGGGGCGGGGCCTGGGAGGGAGCATTGGCGCTTGCTCCATTTACCACCAGCTCCCAATCTCTCTCTCTCTCTCTCTCTCACACACACTCACACACACACCTCCACCCCCCCCCACCCCCGCCCCAATAAGCTCTTCTGTGAGGCTGGGAGCCGCTCAGGCTGCGACCTCAACTCCCTCAGGTGCTTTCAACAGGTGGTCTGGGGCTTTTTTCCCCATGATGGTGGGTTCGATGGTGGGCTGTGCAGTCTGCTCCGCTTCCCAGCTCCTTGTCCTGGTCTATCTGCGTACAAAAGAGGGACTGCCTGGTCCACCAGTCTCAGCCCCGCTGGTTCCCACGGGCTTCATCGGGTGCACCGGGTGCGGGTTCGCTGAGTGTTTGGGCTGCACTTTGGCCAGGCGCGCCTGCCGTGAGTCTCTCCAGGCAAACTGCCATCTCACTTTGCACGTTCTCTGCCCAGCTCCACCCCACTTACCAGTCTGGATGAATATGTCCTTTCTAACTTCTTGGCTGTCAAACTTCCACTCAGTTCGATTCTCTGTCCATTCTGGTTGTTTTGCTTTTTAACTTGTTGTTTATCCTCTTTGGTTGTGAGCAGCGGTGCAGTGTGTCCACCTATGCCTCCATCTTGGCCGGAAGTCCTCCCGTCACAGATTATCTTTCCACAACAGTCTGGTTAGGGCACATGGTTGCTTGCCAAGGTCACATCTGCTTCTAGAAAGTGTAATTAATGCTTTTTCCTTTTATCTCCCTTTTTTCTCCTATTTACTTTAGCACTTGAGGTGGGAACTGTTGCTTCTTTTCTTTTACAGGCAAATGGCATCAAGATCGGTCCTCAACAGTGTATTTCAACATCAGTGGGACCCAGCACCGCCCAGCGGAACTCTGGTGACATAGAGTCCAACTCTGGCTGCTGCTGAACATCTGGCCTGAACTCTTTTTTTCCTTCCTGGAACATCTTCAGATCAATAGGCTTAAAGAAAGAGGTCTTACTTTGGCTGAGAAAAGCCTGTTTTCAAGGTGTGATGTTTTGCCTTTCCACTTAACGACCAGGGGAGAATTTGGGCCCTTACTGAACTGTCCCATCTTCAGGGATGTGAGCATTACCTATAGGTTAGGGCTCTTCTTAGCCTCCTGTTTTAATTTCTAAAATGTTAGGATAAAAGTTGATTGTCATGGCAATTCAAAATAAATTATTTTAGAAGTATAAGTAATCTGCTCCCCACCAGGACTTAGTAACAAAGGTCTGGGACATTCTGCGTGAGCACTTGAGATTACTGGAATCTGGCTAGCTCCTCAGTCTAGGAATCTTACTGAGTTTCTCCACATGCCACTTCATAAGAGTTCTTGCAGAAGGCAATTCCTTCTACTTGAACTGCTCAAGGATGCTAAATAGTTCTCTACCATTCTATTACTAGTTGCCCTGTCTAAGAGTAACTACAAAACTTTTGAGAACAATGGAGTTGCTCCTGGGCCTGCAGCTACTTACTATCATTACCTAAAGAAAACATCTTTCCCTGTTTATTTTGTTTTAGGGACCAGATCTAACATTGCAGTGTCTTTCACTGAAAAGACCCCTACTATCTCATCACACTCACTTCTTAATGAGACCTGTTGAGACTTTTTACTCTAATCAAGCTAATCTGCTTACTTACTGGACATCATATTTACTTCCACTTCTCTGCCCTTGCACATGCCCTACTCTCTGCTAACATTATACTCAAAGTCCAAAACTTTTTCCTTCAGAAAGTCTTCTTTGACTGACCTAGGGACTTCTAAACAATTATTGACACAGGACTACTTAGCTTTCATATGTTGTTTATTCATATGTATATTTATTTGTATTTATGTTTCTTTGTAAATATGTTTTATAGTTGTTTTGTGTGTGGAATTTGTCTCCTCACATAAGTTGTAAGCTCCTTGAGAGCAGGGACCACATTATCCCTATACTTTTGTAAACCACTCCCTCCACCATTCCTTCATAGTGTCTAGTGCTATTTATGTGGTCATTGAATTTAACTGACATACTGAAAGACTTGGAACAAGTCTATTTTAAACTTCAGAGGAAACAGAAGTAATCTATTTGTAACTCTATTTCAGTCTCTTCCATCTGCATACCCCGGGTTATTCTATATTGCTCTTTTCCCTCTCCTCTCTTTCCCTTCCATAGCTCTTTGCTTCCATTCCATGCAATGTACAGTAAAGCTGCTTGCTTCTAAGCAGTCTAATAAGTGGGTACTTCTCCAGTCATTCTCCTTTTCAAGAGCGTATATGATACTATCCTAGCCAAATTTGCCTTGGCTTCCCTCATCATTCAGTCTTCTGGGTCAGTTGCTGTATCTTTTTGCTGTGATGTCCAATACTATTACACAGTACTGAGGTCTCATAAATTTTTCTAATTTTTTTTGTTGCTGGTGGTGAATTGTTTCATTATTAAATATATGCATGTATCCAAGCCACTCATATTTCAAGTGTCATTTCTGATTGTATCCCAAACATAAGTGATATGGTCCTTCTAGGGAATTATATCAAAGGTATTGGAAGAAGTACTCCTTGAGATACATCCATTCTGTACTGGATTCTGCCCCCACTAGTAGTAGTAACAGTTAACACTGCACCACAGGAAGTTGAAGACATTTTGGGTATTGCTTTGATTATGCTTTTATTTTTTTTAAAATCCTACTTCATTCCAAAAGGGATTTATTTGAAGCTGCTGAATTTGGGGTTAGCATGTACCCTCACACTTGGGACAAGACTAAAGTATATATAACCCCACATTTTCTGTACAGTTTTTCTTTACCAATCGAAAAAAAATCTTGAGTGACTGACTATAGGCATCACAGCATTGATCAAAGAGCATTCTATCTAGAGCTGCTGCTTTCAGAGCCATTAAAGTATATCATTTTGATATTTTGGAGCCTATCTCTTTATTCCAAGAATCCTACATCGAGTTCTATTCTCCAAACCATTCATAACCTTCTATACTTGAGTATTTGACCAATTGTAAGATAAGCATGAGAAACAAGTATCTGGACAAATTGATGATCTGAGTTGATTATTTCTGATGTTCTGAGTGTTCTGAGATCATAAATTATAGAAAATGGATCTCCCACCCCTGATGAAGAATAGTAGTTATGAGATAATATACGTGTTGGTTGGTTTTTGAAGGCCAAGACCATTGGAAATCATATAATTTAAAGCAGTCTAAATCATACTATTATAGATCATTGCAGACAGCAGAAATTATTAGATCAGACACATCCTTTCTTCTTTCTATAATGCCTATAACCTGTTCCTTTGATAGCAAGTTTATTTACTTTTTAAAAAAGATTTTATTAGTTTTAGAGAGAGGGGAAGTGAGAGAGAAAGAGAAACATCAATGTGTGGTTGCCTCTTGTGCACCCCCTACTGGGGACCTGGCCTGCAATCCAATTCTGTGCCCTCAACAGAATTGGAACAGCTGCCTTTCCCATTGTGGGATGGTGCTCAACCCACTGAGCCATACCAGTCAGGGCAGCAAGTTTATTTTGTATTAAATAAGCAGAAGTAAAAGAGGCTCTCATTCTAAAAAGTAGTAATAATTAACATCATATCTGCCTAAGCATTTACAGACAAACACATTACTCTGGTAAATCCTAATGCCCCAAATTTGATACAATGATAGGGGAGACATTTGCCAACAGACTTTGTTCAATATACAGGGAAATGTATGCAGCCAAGTCTTAATCACTTCTGTGATAAAATATTGACTCATGACTTTTTAAAGTCTCTGTGTGACAATGCAAGTATGCTATTCCTTGAGAACTCCCTTTCATGATCTGGAACGACTACTTTCACTCCGCAGTTCAAAAAACAAAAACTTGGAGCAAGTAGTTTAGACTAGGAAACAAAGGAAAATCTCTGAGCACAAGAAGATTTCAGCCACTATAAAATTATTTCCTTTCCAATTTAAATGCAGTTATTAGAAAATTACTCTGCAGCCAATATTTTTAAGGTTGTCCCATAATTGGCTTCCATCATTTGCTCTATCTGTATTCACGATACAGATAGTTTGTGTCTATCGATGAATTTAGGCTTAAAAAAAAAGGAATTCTAACCTGAATCCTGTTTGTTCACTTCCTATTGATTCCCAGTCCTCTGTACTGTCAAAGTCAGAACACTGGGTTAGAAGCATGTAGAATAGATAAATAACCTATGTTCATCCTATATCCTGAGGAGTAAGGTGACTATAAAGGATTATTCCAGGAACTGGGAAAACGCACCATCTTTCTAAGAACTCACTTTTGTTTCTTTTATTTGGTAAGATTACTTCACTCCTATGAGAGGGAGTGGTGGTTGCTTCTCACCGCACACAGCATTATTCCAGAGTCTCCATCTGCTTATATAAAAATTATGTTGTAGCTGGACCTAAGCAGTTCGACAGAACGCCAAAAAGAGCTCCAATTTCTTAAAGCATTCCCTCTTTCCTGTCCCCAAGGCATCAGCCCAATCCAAGATGGCTTCTCAGAAACAGGTAACTAAATGATTTAATTTAGGGCGCCCCCAAGGGCAGGGGTTAAAAGAAATGTCAAAAAGCCTGGACGCCTGTGAACTGAGCCTTCAGAGGCGAGGTACCGCCAGATTTTATTTTCAATCAGGCATATCTGTGGTTACCTACCTACACTTCCGAGCCTTTCAGGACCTCCCACCCTCGAGAGACTTCCTGGATGGCACTCACACAACCCTGCTGGAAGAAACCAGGCGTCGGCCCCGCTATTGGTGGGTGGGAGAGTCGGTGGGCGGAGCCTAGCGAGAACGGACTACTAGCAAGCTAGATTGAGGCGAGGGCTGGCCATGCTCCGCCGGAAGGCCCCTTGTTCTCCAAAAGGGTGAGTGGAAACGCTGGCTGGAAGGGAGGCAACGGGAAGCGCTGGCTGGAAAGGAAGCATCGGGACTGGTTCAGGTAGGTTTCCCGCTCCTGCTTGTTCCGCAGTGCTGGTTCAAGGGTCTTTGCATAAAGCTAAGCCTCTTAGAATTGGTCTCAGTAACTCCTCCTCCTCCGCGATCCACCGTCCCCAGCCTGTCCGCCGGTTGTGGAGGGATCAGGTGCAGGGTGATGCTCTGGACTGAACCACTCTCCTTTGTGAGAGGCTGGGGGAAGAGGCCGGCCGCCGGCCTCGGGACCCGAGCCGCGCCGAGCTGCGAAGAGATCTGCCCCGACCGCTGTGGAGTTTTAGGGCTTGTCACTGCATTCCTGGGCGTGGTGTAGGTTTGGGGGGCAGCTCCTTGTTTTCCTTGTTCCTTCCAAGGAGGGAAAACTCCCCGGCTCCTTTTGGTTACTCCGTACTTTGGACTCAGAAGCGGGAGGCTAGGGTTTTTGTTTTTTTCATTTTTGGTTTGTGTTTTTGTATTTTAATAATAAAGTTGAGTAGGAACGTTTGGGGTAATCGTGTGCAGACTTATACATTATTAGGTGTTGATTTCTGTGGATCTTTGGGAGAGAAGAGCAGGCTTTTGGAGAGTATTTAGAGGTGGTGGGAAAAGAGGAGCTCAAACCTTGCATCTCCATTGACAGGCCTGCAGAGCTTCCTGGTTTTCAGTTGCATTATGTAAACTCTTCACTGGCAGAACCCTCTCCTTCTATCTCGGAGCGAATACAATTTCTTTATTTACCTGTCTCTAGTGTCGCAGGGAATTTTCCTGCCATTGCAGCAGCTGTGCAAATGCAGCTCCTACCCTTTAAGGGGCAGCCCTGAAGTGATTAAAAGTCTTCAAAGAAAAGGTGTGTAGTGGAGGTATATAGGTGTACAGATGTTTAGGGGACCACTCTTTTCAATAACTGAGCATAGTTGGGTCAAAAGTGAAAGACTTAATACTCGATGTGTTTTTCTTCTAAAGAACGTCTCAAACACAAGTCAGAAGAGCTATATAATTGCATCCTACCATCATACTAACAGCACAGATTATTTAGTTTTCTGTTCTTCTGAGCCTGTCAGTTCAGTCAGGGGTTCTCTGATTGGGTTATCCTTATTATCAGCTGAGGGCCCATCTGGTATGGGGCACTTTAGATCCTAGGAGATGAGTTTGTGATGTGAATAATGTCCTCTGTTAGTTAATTAGATAATGTCTTCTGCTGAAGAATTTCTTTTGTATTGGTCACCGAATAGGTTTCGGAACAAATTGTCAACCTCTTAGGGCCAGAACATGAGAAGCTTCTCTTCCAAGTATTTTGGAATTGTCCCGCCCTGTATAAGAAAAGAAGAATTATGATAAGGAAAACAACATTTCCGTTTCAGAAGACCTGGCTTGCGAGAGTGGCATGCCAGTGGGTCTGCAAGGCAAGATGAAGGACACTGGCCAAAGACAGGGTAGGCGTGTGTGAGAAGAGGCAGGCTTGGTGGGAGGTTTAAAACTGAACTAGCAAAGGAGTAATAGATTAGGATAATGGATTTGATGGAGCAACTTGCACAGTTCACACTTCCCTTGTGTTTGATCTATCCTGTACATCTGGTCTTTTGATTTTGTCAGTTCTCAAATTGACAAAATTCATTTAGACATGGATAGAAAATGATAGAAATCTTCTGAACTGGTTGTGAATCACCAGGAAACAGGTCTTGTATTTCTCAAGACAGCCTTCTCTGCAGCACCACTGGGTGTTAGGGTGGAAGAATCTTGGCATTGTATTAACCACCACTGCAGAGTTTTAGTTGTAAAAGGAGATTTTGACATTTTATGTGAAGTGTCGAGTTTCTGATAGGTAAGGTAGGATGGTGAGGGGGATCAATGTTTAAAGGAAACCACTGCACACATTTCCTTTCAAAAGGGTGAGATTTTTACCCTGGCTGGATAGCTATGTTGGTTAGAGCATCATCTCCATATGCCAAGGCTTTGGGTTTGATCCTCTGTCAGGGCACATAGAAGGATCAACCAATGAATGCATAAATAAGTGAAACAACAAATCCGTATTTCTCTATCTCTCTCTTTCAAATCAATATATATTTTTTAAAGAAGGTGAGATTTTTCTAAGCCAAACTGTCACTTAAGATTTGTAGTTGCCAAGAACTGTGCTTGCTTACTGAAAGAATGAGATTTGATATTCTCATCTCCTGAAAGAGTAACATTTTCAGAGCTTTCAGATAGATGCCAAATGCTTTGAAGGTATGGTTTGTCCAAAGCCCTGCAAGAGTTAAGCTATCTTCTGAGCTTACATGGAGCTTAATACCTCAGGGATAAACAGAAGACAAGTATATTTCTGGACCTTTCTCCCTCACCCCTAGAAGTCAGTCCTCTTCTGGAGTTGCATTTGAGCAAATCCCTGATCTGCAAGTCTTTGCATAGTGCACCCTGACACTATTGTGACCAACCTGTAAGTAAGCTGGCTATTTTACCTCTAACATTGTATTCTTTGACAGGCTATTGTCTCGTCGTATCTTACTCAGTTTGACTTTATAGATCTCCTCTTTAATTTTATGTTCTTTTCCTCACAGAGTTGGTGGTCTTCTTTTCATCCTCCCGTTATGATTTTGCTCTCTTTACTTATTTTTATTCACTGACTTTGCGCCTTTTGCTTCTGTCTTGCTGAGGCCTTTTAAGGAACATAAAGAAATACTGATGTAGTTCTTTTGGAACCTAGTGCTCAAGTGATAGTTGTATTTCTATATAAAGCTGTTGAATGAACTGTTTACTGTTGCTCAAGCATTTATTTAACCAGTTATTACATTCTAAATTTTATCCTGAATAAACCTTTTCCTCTCTTCACCTCAGTTTTGTTATGCGTGCATATGTATGAAGTTGTAATTTAGCTCTTTTTTTGTATTTTCTAACTCATTTACATTGCCTTTAAGATGTTTGTTGTATTTGTATTGAGAAATAAGTCTGCCTCTTTGTACTTACTGGATGTTTTAAATTTAAACCACAAAGTATGTTAGTCTCTGAGATTTCTCATTGCACTGTTCTGTAGTGTGTGTGTGTGTCTGTCCCTTTTACTGTGCGTTACTTTCTGCCCTTTCACCAGGCTCTTGGTTGTTTAGTGAAGCAAAATGATCAATTTTAAAATATCTTAATTCTTGCCTTCACATTACAGCAGGTGACTTTTAAAAATAAGATACTTAATTTTCTACCCCTAATATATGTTACATGATAATCAAAATCCAGCAGGCATAAACAGAAACTAGACTGGCATAGATAATTGCTGTGCATTCACTTTGAGCAGGGATGGATCCAGGAATATATTCTAAACAGTGCAACCTAGACAACACTGTAGCCTATTTAATTTCAGACTGTCTAAATATATTCTTATTAGTTTGTTTGCAAAGAGTTCCCAGAACATCAGACTCACTCCTATTCAAATAAAAAGACACACAAAAAATTCAAAGACAAGTCAAGGATTTTTTCTAAAAGTATTTACTCCTAAGCATAATTATTAAAAAATTACTGGGTTTGTCATTGAAAGAATGAAACATCCCTGATTTTATTTCCTCTGTATATTTCCAGAGAAGTTCATTGTGTATGACTTCATTTTATTTGGCATTTTTGGACTTTATTTAATTTAAAAAGGGTAATTAAGTGGCATGCTACTCAAATTACTAGGTAATAATAGGACTGCGCTTCTTTTCTCCCCTGTATGTCAACACAGTAAGTGTGATAGTTCTAATTCTTTCCATAATGTCCCAATACGCCAGTAATTAGCAATTCTGTAATAACACCTTTTTGTTTTGAGAGTCTGTAATTCTCCTAAAACTATGTCAATACTTTTCTGAGAAAGGAAGTATATTAACTTAATTCTTTTTTTAAATGATTGTATTTACTTTTAGAGAGACGGGAAGGGAGGGAGAAAGAGAGGGAGAGAAACATCAATGTGTGGTTGCCTCTTGTGTGCCCCCTACTGGGGGCCTGGCCCTCAACTCAGGAATATGTCCTGACTGGGAATCAAACTGGTGACCCTTTGGTTCACAGGTCAGCACTCAACCCACTGAGCCACACCAGCTAGGGCTTAATTCTTAATTTCATCTGAGAGAAAGAATTTCAAGAGCTATAAAGTCTCAGGTTTCTCAAATTGCCTTTCACTGTCATTATAGAAACCTTTGGGATATCCAAAGGGTTCCCCATCCCCCCCACTACATACTTTGGGAGTCTACTACCTCTTTGGGAATTATTCCTTTGGGACATGAGTTTTCAGAAGTACATTGTCCTCTTAATGATATGGGAATTTCTTTTTGGTAAGTTCTAGAAGAAACCAGTGATTTCAGTAGTTGGGCTGCCTATAGAGAGCCCAAATCATAGCAGGATTTTGTAATAGAACGTTTTTATCAGGTTTATATCTGCCTAAATAAACTGAATGACTGGGAACATTTTTTTTTTTTTTAAAGATTTTATTTATTTATTTTCAGAGAGAGGAGAAGGGAGGGAGAAAGAACAATGTATGGTTGCCTCTCACACGGCCCTCACTGGGCACCTGGCCGGCAACCCAGGCATGTGCCCCGACTGGGAATCGAACCGGGACCCTCCGGTTCCCAGCCCACGCTCAACCCGCACTCAATCCATTGAGCTACACCAGCCGGGCTGGGAACATTTTTCTGGATTTTTGAATAGCGGCTACCAAGTTGCATGAATACTGAACTTTTTACTCAGTGGTTTCTTCTTCATTGCTTCTAGTCAGTACTCGGTTATTAGCTTTTTTTTACCCCTTGTCTGGGGAGTGGGGCACATGAGACTGCTGTTTATTAACGTGTTGATTCTCCTATAAAATGTAGTGCTTTTGCCTGTTTTTCTGGTATGTCTCCTGTGGGGGCAATCTTTTTCATGAGGTCTTATATACAGGTAATGGTCACTTCCACTCACTACTCTCCTGAAAGTCATGGGAGTCAAAAGTTGAGGCAGCCATATCTGGGCATATAAACTACCAAGAGGCAGCCTGGTTAGTTGGGGAATTGTAGGTTCCCATGAGCAGGTGTTGTGAAGTAAATGGAGTAGTATGAGCTAAACACTGGCATCATGAAAAAGGACTAACTGAATTACCTGGATGTTGCCCTAGACACCAGTGCTGGTTGAAATCTTTTCCATGGTTTTGAGGTTAAAGGGTTGTACTACTCTCTCAGCACAGTATTGCTGGAGTCCTTTCATCCCGCCCAGCCATGCTGCATTTGTAATTGTGAAACTTTTACATCTGTTTCAGCATCCCACCATTCTGCTTAGCAGATCAGCTCAGCCAAGTCTCGAAGAAGTAATTTTGCTTTGAGAGAAAACTTTACTGGTAATCTCTTAAATTATTGGAGAATAATAAACTCCTTTTTATTTGCCTACTGTGTGCCAAACATTGTACATTATCTTTTTTTTTTTTTAGCAATTTTCTTTTTTTTTTTTTTAAGATTTATTTATTTATTTTCAGAGAGAGGAGAAGGGAGAGAGAAAGAGCAATGTATGGTTGCCTCTCACATGGCCCTCATTGGGGACCTGGCCTGCAACCCAGGCATGTGCCCTGACTGGGAATCGAACCGGGACCCTCTGGTTCCCAGCCCGCACTCAATCCACTGAGCTACATCAGCCGGGCGCTGTACATTATCTTTTAATCTTCAGAATAATCCTGAAATGTATGTGATGTTAGCTTCATTTTACAGAAGAGAATAAAATAAGACAGTGAGGGAAGGTAACTTAACTAAGAGTGGGACTCTGGTCTGTTGGACTCCAAAGCTCCATTTACTATGCAGCTTCCCCCTATTTAAAAGTTCAGTGCCGCCCGGCTGGTGTAGCTCAGTGGATTGAGCGTGGGCTGGGAACCAGAGGGTCCCGGTTCAGTTCCTAGCCAGGGCACATACCTGGGTTGCAGGCCAGGTCCCCAGTGAGGGCCAAGTGAGAGGCAACCATACATTGCTCTTTCTCCCCTCCCTTCTCCTCTCTATGAAAATAAATAAATAAAATCTTTAAAAAAATAAAAATAAAAAAAAAAATAATAAAAGTTCAGTGCCGACCTCTATGCAGAAGTGTCTTTGTCCACAACGTGAGACAAGTAGGCATCCAGTAGCCTGTTAAAGCTGTACCTTTGGCAGTTGTAGAACCTTGAGAATGTAAAATTTCTTTTTGTCTTTATATCTCTGTTGAAAAGCAAAAATAATAATTTGTTTCTCTTATTTAACTTAGTTATCTTGAAGATAAGATTATGTGAAATACTTTAAGCTCCACAGAGGAAAATCACTTGGTTAGTCTTGCAAATAACTATTTTTTAACCGATGCACATCAAACCAGCATACTAAATTTTCATTAGTCCCGTGTCCCTAGGGTCATTTTTGTGCCTTGAGGCACAAGTGTGGTAACAGTGCTTTACAATGTTTCTCCTCCTGCCGCCTCACACACCTTTTTAACATAAATGTTGCAAGGAAAACAATCCCTCCTAAATAAAGTATTTATATTTTTCTGTTAGACTGAACAAATGTATGTAAATGGCCCGGCGAAAGTAGAGCATGTAAGAGTGGTTTGGGAGACCGTAAAGAGGACCAGGACTTATGCCAGGTGACCAAAAGCATCATCATATGCAAGGGTATATTGATCCAGTTAGATATTCCTCATCTGGAACCCAGAATATTATATTCATCTTGGTGACCATGTGCCAGAGAAGAGGAACTTCTCCAGATCTAGTCTAACTTGACCTAAGGGCTCTTAGGATTAAGCTCTTATTTTCTGTTTCAGACTTAGACCAAAACTCTGGAGTTTTCCTGGGGGGAAAAATTGATAATGATCCTGACTTAAAAATGAATCTGTGCTCTATTTTCAAGTCATGTGGATATAGTGTCATCCATTTGCTTCTTGCCACAGCTTTAAATTTGCCACCACCGAGGCTTTATGGGCCCAAGCCTGAAGAAGATGACTGAAATTCCGTTGCTTCCAACAGTGATTATTGCACTATAGAAAACAGTTTTTAAGTGTATTGCCTGTAGCCCCTTTTGCTATATGTAAAAGCCATGTCTGCTGCAGGTCCTAAAACATGAAGATGCTGATGGTTTTACAATGCCTCTTCTCAGTGTTCCTGGTAGGAAATGTACCACTGCCCTTTGTTACTGTCTCTGCAGTCTAGGGGAAGCCCTTACTTTTGCTCAGAAACCTCCCCATTATCCTCCACAGCCTCACTCCCACACACCTTTGGCTGGAAGTTGAAATTGCATCCCTTCAACAAATGTACGCTGAATGTCCATTACCACCTCAGAAACAAAGGACATGTTGTAATGAACCAGTCACACACAGCTCTTGCCCATGTGGAACTTTCATTCTCTTGTACTATTGTGGGGGAGGGGGGAGGGCATCAAACAATTATACCATAATCAGTTGTTCAATCTCTACTATGAAAAATAAGTTATGGATGTTATAAGACAGTTTACAATAGGGGGACGTAACCTAGAGCCTAGTATAGTAGAGAGGTTAAGATCGTGACTTCTGAAGCCACACTGCCAAAATTTGAACCTGGCACCACTTTTTACTAGCTGTGGGATGTTGGACAAACTACTTATCTTTCTATGCCTCAATTTCCTCATCTATAAAATACAGACAGTTATTTCAGGCTTAAGAAAATGAAATAGGTTTATATACAGGGTCTGGCACAAATAACACCCCCTTTTTTTATTACAAAATCTTTTATATTTTTATTTTTAGATTTTATTTATTTATCTTTAGAGAGAGGGGGAGGGAGGGAGAGAAACATCAATGTGTGGTTGCCTCTCACCCGCCTCCAACTGGGGACCAGAACTGCAACCCAGGCATGTGCCCTGACTGGGAATCAAACTGGAGACCCCCAAGTTCACAGGCCAGCACTCAGTCCACTGAGCCACACCAGCCAGGGCACAGAATCTTTCATTACAAAATCATGAGCATGTAGTTTTGTAACACAACAACATCACCAGCACACCATTTGACATTTTAGGTGAAATATTCAAATTAAGACTATAAATTATGACACTCATATCATTACCCTTCCAACCACATTCAAACAGGCCTTGCTTCTGCCGGACTCTGTATTTGTATTGTTTAGAAGAGTAGAAGAGTACCTGACATGTAATGTAAATTGCATAAAGTTGGTTGTTTTTTGTATGGGAAGTCAGGGAAAGCTTTTTTTTGAAATGTTGAAATGAACTTTGAAGGCTAAGTAAAAATTAAATAGGCAGAATGGAAGGGAACCAGTTAGAAGGTAGTTGCACTAGTTCAGGGAAATGAGGATGGTAAATTGATCCAGAATGGCAATAGAGGCAGAAGTGGACAGATTGGAGGGATATTGAGGAGGTAAAGGTTGGATTTACAAATATTGGATATAGGTGGTAAGGAAGAGGGTCTCTGGTCTCGGCAGCCGTGACTGAATAGGAGATGCTGGAGGGTGATTACCATCTTTGTGTATGTGTGTATATGGTGGTGGGGATGGAGGAAGTGAGAGAGACTGCCAAAGAATCAGACTTCCTGAGGTCATAGTCCCTTGTAGGGAGAGCTGGTAGGTCAACCAAGGAGACTGGACAGACTACCAAGAAGAGCTATTGAGTAAGTAAATGGATATACAGGCCTGGAGATATAAATGAGAGATACAAGTATATAGATAATTTGGTGGAAAAAATAGTAATAATTGAGGTTATGAGTCTGAATTAGACATTCTTGAAAAGTATAGAATGAGAAATATAGAGTGCTCTAGGACCAAAGCTTTGTGAATTTCCACAGTTAAAGGCTGGTAGAGGAAAAGAATAGCAAAGGAGAAGTGGCCACCGAGGTAGAGGAAAACAGAAAAGTATCATATCCTGGAAGCTGCCCCAAAAAAGTGTTTGAAGGTGTGACTGTTTTTTCTAAAATCTTTATGGCCCTTCCTTGGATCCCTGAAGGTCTTAACTTAGGTCTCTCACCACTCGAGTTGTATACTAATGATCTCGAACATCTATGGCAGGTTCAGACTGATCAAAGCCGGTTATTAGAACATAATGTCCAGAATCTAAAGTGCAGTTATTCCCGTGTGCCTCAAATTAGATTTAATATAAAGGAAGGGAGCAAGAGTGTATAGTCAAGCTTGTAGGAATTAGCCTGCTGAAATTAACAAATTATTTTGGAGGCCATTAATCTGAGCGGTGATCCCCACTAAAGCTGATTAGGCAGACACACTGGCAAAATTTTTTCCCAACTGTGTATCTAGCAACATTTGTTGAGTACCTCCTAGGGCATAGTAGTTCTATGCCTAATATTGTGTTAGGTGTTTCATTAATTCTAATTAGTGGCTCTGTAACATAACCCTCTTTTGTAGCGAGGAATAAACTGGGATCAAAAAGGTTAATATACTTGGTGGATAAAGATCTAAACCCACATCCCTCTGACTTGAAAGCCCATAGTACCTCCATATACAAATATATATAAAATACAAAGTAGAAGATAATTCTTCTGTTTTTAAACATAAACAAAGGTTTTATTTATTTATTTTTAGAGAGAGGAGAAGGGATGGAGAAAAGGAGAGAAACATGGACATGCAAGGGACACATCGATATGGCTGCCTCTTGCAAGCCCCCAACTGGGGGCCCAGCCAGCAACCCAGGCAGGTGCCCTGACCGGGAATCACGACGCCCAGCCCAGTGAGCCACACCAGCCAGGGCAAAGCTAATTATTCTTTTTTTAAAATTTCTAATAATATGGTTTATTTAAGCCAGTATACTCAGAATATTATAATTTCTTTTTTGCCTTTTCATATTTTTTGTTTTTAATATCTTTTATTGATTATGCTATTATAGTTGTCCCATTTTTTTTCCTCCCCTTTATTCCCCTCCACCCTGCTTCCCCTGCCCACCCACACTCCCGCCCTTAGTTCATGTCCATGGGTCATACATATAAGTTCTTTGGCTTCTCCATTTTCCATACTATTCTTAACTTCCTGTCTATTTTGTACCTACCATTTATGCTACTTATTCCCTGTACCTTTTCCCCCACTCTCCCCACCTCCCTCCTTCCTGCTCATAACCCTCCATGTGATCTCCATTTCTGTGGTTCTGTTCCTGTTCTAGTTGTTCGCTTTGTTTGTTTGTTTGTTTAGGTTCAGTTGTTGATAGTTGTGAGTTTGTTGTCATTTTACTGTTCACATTTTTTATTTTCTTTTTCTTAGATAAGTCCCTTTAACATTTCATATAATAAGGGCTTGGTGATGATGAACTCCTTGAACTTGACCTTATCTGAGAAGCACTTTATCTGCCCTTCCATTCTAAGTGATAGCTTTGCTGGATAGACTAATCTTGGATGTAGGTCCTTGCCTTTCATGACTTGGAATACTTCTTTCCAGTCCCTTCTTGCCTGAAAGGTTTCTTTTGAGAAATCAGCTGATAGTCTCATGGCACTCCTTTGTAGGTGACTGTCTCCTTTTCTCTTACTGCTTTTAAGATTCTCTCCTTATCTTTAATTTTGGGTAATGTAATTATGATGTGCCTTGGTGTATTCCTCCTTGGGTCCAACTTCTTTGGGACTCTCTGATCTTCCTGGACTTCCTGGAAGTCTATTTCCTTCACCAGATTGGGGAAGTTCTCCTTCATTATTTGTTCAAATAAGTTTTCCATTTCTTGCTCTTCCTCTTCTCCTCTGGCATCCCTGTGATTCAGATGTTGGAACATTTAAAGTTGTTGTGGAGGTTCCTAAGCCTCTCCTCATTTTTTTGAATTCTTGTTTCTTCATTCTATTCTGGTTGAATGTTTATTTCTTTCTTCTGCTCCAAACCATTGATTTGAGTCAAGGTTTCCTTCCCATCACTGTTGGTTCCCTATACATTTTCCTTAATTTCATTTTTCATAGCCTTCACTTTTTCCTCTATTTTGCTACCATACTCAACCAATTCTGTGAGCATCCCAATTACCAGTGTTTTGAACTCTGCATTTGATAACTTGGCTATCTCTTCACCCCTCAGTTCTATTTTTGGAGCTTTGATCTGTTCTTTCATTTGGGCTATAATTTTTTTTGTCTTGGTAGGCCTGTTACATAGTAAGGGGCAGAACTTTAGGTGCCTCAGGTTGGGGCAACCCCAGTGGCTATGTTGTGACACTGTGTGTGGGGGAGGGGTCCAAGAGGGAACAGTGCCACTTGATGAGCTCGCAGTGGCTTTCAGTCACTTCTCCCACTACCCACAAGCAAGTTGGGCCCTTCTGGTGCTGATTCCCAGTGGGTGGGTTTGTGTACGTTCTAGGACCCTGTGGGTCTCTCCAATGAACTCTCCTGTGAGGCTGGGACTTTCTCCTGCTGCTGCAACCCCCGCCGGTTTTTTCAGTCAGAGGTTTTGAGGCTTTATTTCCCTGAGCTGGAACCCTGGGTTGTGCAGTCTGTCTTCTTCCCCAGTTGTTCCTCCCAGTTCATCCCCACACAAATGTGGGACAGGCAGGTCTGCCAACTGCCGCCTTGCCTGGTCTGCCAGCTGCTGCTTCACCTGGCCCAGTCCTCCAGCCACTGCCTTGCCGCATGTCCTCTCCAACTGGCTGCCCATCTCTGCCCCTTCTACTGGTCTGGATGAATGTTTCTTCTTTAACTCCTTGGTTGTCGGACTTCCATATAGTTCAATTTTCTGGCAGTTCTGGTTATTTTTTGTTTTTGAATTTGTTGTTGTCCTTCTTTTTGGTTGTACAAGGAGGCAAAGTGTCACCATCTTGGCGGGAAGTCTAATTATTCTTAACAAGTTCTTTAAAATGCTATGAAAGCTCATATTGGACTGATAATGTTTGGCTTGACAATGAAAAGTAGGGATCAAAAAGGTTTTCAATTATTAAATGCAATAGAAAAAAAGAAAAAAATAAATCCAATGGACATTTTAAAGTTCTTATATTATTGGACATTTTGCTTTCTTCATATAATTGATCATTCTTTCCCCCTGCAATGCTCTGCTCTCTTTGCCTCTGTGACATTGCCCTCTCTGCTTCTCTAGCTTTTCCTTCTGTAGCTGCTTGGTAGGTATGTCTTACTCTGATTCTTAAATCCTGATGTTCTCCTAGGTTCGTTCTTAGCTTTTCTCACTGTATGTGAAAAAATCTTAACAATTGGGTTTCCAGCTAAGCATTTTATTTAGTCTTTATAGCATTTAAAACATTCTTTTTCATTTTTTTTATTGTGCAATGCACATTTAAAACCTAGAAGATTTACATAAAACTCTTATTTCTGGCTTTTGAAAAATCTGAAGCTCTTGTTCAACCTTGGATGTGTATTTCCATATGGCAGCACTTAACTACAGTTGATAGCAGCAACTCTTTGGAATGGACATGGGTTCTCCAGTTCTTCACAGACCCCAGCATTCTCTGTTGTCTCCCCAACAGTATTAATGAAGTTTTTTTTGTGTATTTGCTTTGCTCTTCACACTCCCTGGGTAATCTTCACTCTCAGAACTACCATTTAGATACTGGGGACTCTAAATCTATCATCAAGCCAATGATTAGAGTTATACATCCAACCTCCTATTGAATATCAGTATTTAGCATACTATAGGTAACTCAAACTCAACATGGTTGAAATCATCTTTGCCTCTAAACTCCAAATTCTAATTTTTATCCTGTAAGTATGCTTGGCTCTGTCCCTTCCTTCCCATCAATAGCTTTTGAACCACATTGCTGTGATTCAGGCCCTAATCATCTTGTTAGGATCCTTGTTTGCAAACCACAAAAATCATCTTTTGGCTAACTCAAGCAGAAAGGGAATTTATTAGAAGGATATTGTATGGTTCAGAAAATCAACAGGAATGCTAGAGCACCTGGTTTAGAAAATGATCTAAAACCAAGAGAGGTTAGAGAAATGAAGAACATGGTGAAGGTCACACCACTGAACATTCTGTTTAAGAAGCTGCATGTTGTCTAACTCCTAGGTTCTGGGTGTTTGCATTACCTCTTCAAAGTCAAAGTTCCCCTAAGAAGTGTCCAGTTTAAGTATCCTAGGTCATGTGTATACTTTGTCTCTGCCAAGAAAAGAAGGTGGGACCTCCTCCTTCAACCTCCCACCCCCCAACCCTCTGGCTCTATAGTGGGAGGTAATATCCAGCCTCCTATTGAAGACTCTTATCGGGACTGTTCCCTCAATATAGAAAGGGTGCTTTGGGTTGCAGGGCAGAAAGAAAATCAGCAAATATCTAGTATACAACCCTTCTTGGGACTACCATAGCAGCCTCCTAACTATTTCTGTGCCCTCTGTCCCCTCATCCTCCAAATCTATTCTCTATCTAACAGCCAGAATTAGCTAACCAAAATGCAGTTCCGATCATGTCATTCCCTGTTTCAGTAGCTCCTCATCCACCTTTAAGAAAATCCTTTGCCCTGACTGGTGTGGCTCAGTGGGTTGGGCATGGTCCTGCTAACGGGATGGTTGCCGAATGGTCGCAGGTTGATTCCTGAGTCATGGCACGTGCTTGGGTTGCTGGCCCATCCCCAGTTGGGGGACTTTGAGAGGCAGCCAATCACTGTTTATCTCCTGCTCTTTTTCCCTCTCTTCCCCTCTCTCTAAAATAAATAAAGTCTTTAAAAAAAAAAATGCTTTAATGTGGTATTCAAGACCCTCATTGCAGGGTCTGGCCTTTACCTACCCTTTCAGTCTCATCTCTCTCGTTTCTTCGTTGTGATCCGTACTTTGCAAGACTGAGCTCTATTAAGAGTGTCTGCTACATGTGAAACATAAATGTTGTTTCTCATTGCTGTGCTTGTTTTGTCTTTCCTCTTACTGCTTTTGCTGCCTGAATACCCTTTCCTGTAGCCAACTTACCTTCCCAAGTTAACTCCTTGTCCATTAAGAAACTACTTCCTTGATACCTTATCTTATTAAGTTATTAAGTTCCTTTCATCTGTTTCTGTAATAGCCCCCTGCTTATTTCATTGCATATATCACTGTGTATTGTAATCATTTACATTTGTCACTACTGTCATAATCCCTACTCTTTACTCTCTCCCCACATATACTCAAATATACTCCTACATACTGTGAGTTCTTTGAGGGTAGAGATCATGTCTATTCATCTTTGGTTTTCTAATACTACCTCATTACTTGGCATATCATATACTCAGTAAATGATGAGATAATGAAGAGTAAGTTGTCTTTTTTCCTAGCTTTTAAGTGTATATGTGGAAGAATAGTGGAAAATAAGACTGGAAAGGCAAAATGTGTTCTTAAGATTTATGTGTTAAGTGACAGGGAACCTTTGAAAGTTTTTAAGCCAAAGACTGATTTGGCCCTACTGTGTTTTAGGAAATTAATCTGGTAGCAGAATGGATTAGTTATGAGGCACTTACATGAGCAACTAAATAAATAAAGAGGAGTCAGCAGAAACAGAAGAGTCAGAATATATAAATCCTAACTTTGCCACTTAATTTCATAGTTGAATCATTCTACTCTCTAAGCGTCAGTTTTCTCATCTGTACAAGAGGGCAGACTTTGTATGATTGCTGAAGTCTTTGCCAGCTCCAAAGTTTGGCCCTGATGTATTGCAGGAGTCAGTGGGACTTGGCAAATGACTGGATGGTGGATATAGGAGAAGGTTTCAGAGACACCTTTGAGGTTTTGAGCCTTGAGTGAATAGGAAAACAGTGTTGCTGTTTACAGGAGTGTTAATTGAGTGTTCTTAGCAATAGTGGTAATGCTAGGCTGTTTAAAAATAGGAGATCTACAGCCAAGTTGATCTGCTTCCTTGTTGATGTTCCGGAGTACAGAACATAGGGTTTCAATGTTAAGAATGGTTACATTTCAGGGGAAACATGGTTGGGAAGTCAGCAACTGTTTTTAATAACAGGTTACTTTGGGAGATTGAAGCATGCATCATTCTGGAGTTGACTAGTCTCATTGGGAATGAGTGGTCTCAAGTGACATTGCAAAGTGGACACTAGCTAGTATGTCAGAGAAGCTGAGTTTCAACGGAAATGAGGTGAGGGCAGACCACCAGGTTTTGAGGTGAGGAGTTGGGTGTGTGTTTTGGAGGGGTGGGGGCTGGGAATTATTAGAGGGCTCCTGGAAAGAGATAACTACTGCCCCCCACCCCCAACCCGTTGGAGTGTGAAGAATGCAAACCAGTATTTGGAGTTGTAGCAGAAGAAGCGCTTTATCTTTTAAGAGTAAAAAGGCCCCATGTTCATCAACTGGGCAGCCTCACTCCCATGATGAAGGGAAGATTTGGCCCCTTTCAATGGATGGGCTAAGGTGTAATCACTACAAACAGAGGGTTTGACAGGGCTGCTAGAAGGCACGGAATTCAGGGGGAGACAGAGTTGGCCTAGAGTGGAACCCTCCTTCCTGAGTTTATACTCTCTGGTGTGCATAATACAGTGTAGGTTGTAGGGAATTTAATCCCTAGGACTAGTTTCTTGCAGCATGAGACTGTTTCCCTGGCCAGGCCCCTTTTTTTTCAAGCAAGCTGCAGGCTTGCCTCGGCCCTAGAAACCGGATAGGCCTCTCCGTGCGCTCTCAAACTAACTCGCGGTGGCGGGGGAGGGGGAAGCTCTCCAAAGTCCCACCCTTTGCGCTGTTTTGCGTCTAGGGTTTTCTGGTGATTGGCAGTGCAGTTCAGCCAATCAGGGTGCGGGGCGGGCTGGCGCAGCAAGTTAGGTTGCGCAGGAGGAGGGGGAACTGGTGCTGGAGAGACAGCGAGAGGGGTGAACCGGCCCCCCCCCCACGCCGCTGCAGGTAAAGGCACCTCTCTACCCCCATGGGGGTGAGGCACAGCTCCTTTTCTCCTTCAGGGCTTGTCGGCCTTCCAGTCTGTAGCTTCCGCCCTAACATTGCTTCCACCCGGGCATCCACACCCCCCCACCCCCCACCCCCCGCATCTTCCCGTCTTGGCCATCCCCACTCTGGAGAGCACCCCACTAGCTCCCTCCTTCAAGTGCATGTAACCTCATCTCCATCTTGGGGCGCCAGTTGCCAGAAATTACCCATCTCTGCTGTATGGGCCTTACTGGCACCAACCCCGGCAGTATGAGCAGGTAATGTACCCGGGTCCCCGCCACCCCCACCCCCCAGTCGCGTTTCTCTGTTCAAAACCCCTGACTTCCTTACCTTGCCCCTTCCCTTATTTCACGTGAGTACATAATTTCTGTAGTTTCTTCTTTACCCCCTGAACATACGTACATGCTTTTAGTTTTCATAATTGCCTATTTTGTTTTTCTTGTTTATTCAGAAGGGCTCACTTTATCAGCCATGTTTGTCCCCAAATGTCCATACCCCTGATTGAAGTGCACCTTTTTCCTCAAATAATCGGGAAAACAAAAACAGAGTAGCCACATTTAGCAGTGAGAATGGTGAAGATAGAGGAAATGGCCTGGGATCTCAGTCTTCTTGGGAGAAATCTGAGTGGCTCCAAGTTAAAAGCTCCATTTCTGATGTTATGTGTCCTTCCATCCTGATCTCTAGCTGACCCTAAATTGTGATTACATTTTCCTTGGGTGTTTGTTTCCCATTTCTTTGTAAGATATGAGACCCTTTAGGTCTGACATATGTCTCCATCGTACAGTTTTTAAATCCTCTTTTAAAAGTAGTTGGTGATTTTCATTTTAGACCTTTTGATTATTTTCAAGGGATTTCTTATTTAAGCTGCTTCTGAGCATCTTGTGTTTCAGTAATGTGTTTATGTCTATCTGCAGCTGTTCCTCTCTAAAGGATACAGTTTCCAAAACTGATTTATACTTTGAAGTGAAATAGTTTGTTATTTTTTGAATCTTTGAGCAGATAGAGGTTAAATGGTCATGGGTGGTACTTTGAAAAACTACATATTACCAAAAAAAGGCCTGGATTTGTCAATATGGCATTTGTTCATTATCTGCTAAGAGGATGGGCAGTACAGAGAAATCTCTAAATGGGGAATGGATGTCTGTAGTTCAGTTGATACAAATTTACCTATTAGACAACTGGATTAATCTCTGTTGCAGTGCTTCTCATCTGTCGTAAACAGTAACTGGTACACTCCCTTGAGAGACATTAAGAAATCATATCCCACCACAGAGCTGTTGATAGCCCTTCCAAGCCAGGCATGCTGCTGCTTTCTCTGCTCCCCTCATGCCCCTTGTCCTTTGTACATCCTCACTAGCCAAGAAGATTTTGTCCAGTTTTACTGAATATATATAACCTAAACAATGAGGTGTGTTTTCCCTTTCCAATTGATAAATATAAAATTATGATATTGAATGCACATTTCAAACTGCCATTCCTCCCATACCCCCCCCCCCCAAGTTTAGAATCATTGCTCTGTTGACAAGTATGGGAAGATTGAGATGGAAAAGTTATATAGAGTTGAATTAAAATAAAGTCTTTCATGATTAGCCAGAAAAGTTATAGAAATCGGCAAGGGTAAGGAGACATGTAAAATAAGAAAAGGAGAGTTGGAACTCTAGATTTCAAAAAAAAAAAACAAAAACAAAAAACCAAACAAAAAAAAAAAACCCCAAGAAGAAATAAATTAAAGGTGATAAAACTGAAGAACAGCAGTGTAGACTTACGTGGAAGGGAAAGAGTAGTTACCTCTTTAAGAAGGAGGTGAGATGAGGGGCGATTATATAAAGTATTTCTTAGTGTTAGCTGGCTTGTTATTTGGAGAATATAGGTAAGGTTTTGAATTTTAACCGTAACTGACTAGTTTGTTCCACTTCTCCCTAACTTCTAACCCTCAAGGTTTCTGTCATTGGTTTGGAGTTAGTGAAAATGATTAATTGCAATCATTAAACTCTCTTTCCTTTTGAGCATATACATGTGTTTCTCTTTGGGGTAGTGATATGACTTCTTTACCTAAGCACTTTGTTGTATCTAAGTGCTTCATATATTTGAATGCTTAATTGGCCTCTATTTTTATTACCGAGGTTTGAAGCATGGGATAGAAGAGAGTGGTGGATCCAGCTAAGGGGACCCATAAGTAAGAATAGAAGGAGGAGTGAAGGAAGTCAGAGGTGTGTTGGCAGAGACTGAATCGTTTGAGAGGCAAGGACAGTTCAAGATGGGGGTAGGAAGGAGCTGGGGACTGGGATGTAAAAACATGCACGAGATGAATCAGGTCAGTAGGAGTGAGTGGATAGGATGAGACTGAAAAGCTCTGAAACTTGGCAGTGGGGCTTTACGTCGGCAGTGAGGTTTTTTTAAATGATTGGGCCCAGACTGAACCAAGAGAAGCAGAAATTTGACCCCCAAACTGGGAAGGTAGAAAAATGATAAATGCATTGATCTTTAGAAATGTATAGGGCTTGAGTCCCATTGAGGGTGAGGGGGAATAAGGAAATATTTCAGAAACTTACCTCATTTTTTAGTGGGGAAACACAGCTCTTTCACCCTGGCTGGGTGGCTCAGTTGGTCAGAGCGTCATCCCGGATATCAGAAGATAATGGTTTTGATTCCTAGTTGATCCCTGGTCTGTGCAGGAGGCAACTGATGGATGGTTCTCTCTCACATTGATGTTTCTCTCATCTCTTCCCCCACCCCCCTCCTTCCTCCCTTCCTCTCTCTCTTTCTCTGTGTCTCTATCTCTAAAATGAATAAACATATCCTCAGGTGAGGATTAAAAAAAGTTCTTTCTCTGACCGAGATTGGGCTGTTGTTGAGGGGAGAAAGAGCATTTGGATGAATAAATAGCTGTGGAAAGGGCAAAATACCCCATGGAAGAAAAAGCAAGTTATAAACTATTATCAGCATAAACTTCTAGTTAGTGGAAACTTTCATTGTAGTTTTTATATGACACCTAACTGTTAGATATTTAGTGTAACTTCTCTGACACTGAATAAGAGGTGAAAGATACTAAGTAGCAGAGCAAGAGCATAACTAGAAAAAAGTTGATGGTAGTGTTGAGGAAGTTTATAAAATTATTGAGTCGATCTTTACTTAATGAAGAAACATTGATAACTTTTCTGATCTTCATTTTGAGTAGCCAGGGTGGGGAATTAGATATAGGAGAGGCTGGAATGAGCTGGTGGAGTAGTTTACCCGGGAGAGGGAAGTGATAGGGATCCTGCATAAGATGTGAAGGGAACATAATTACCGAAGCAAGGGAGACCTTGTTTAACACTGATGGAGATGCCGTGTATACTTTGTAATTTTGACTGATGTGCCAGCTACTGATAAGTCTGTTCTTTTGATCTATTTCTGAGTTTCTGGGATATTTACCCACATTGCTATATTGTTTTATAAGGATAACTGGAGTGGGTTAAGGAAGAGAAAAAGTTTGCGGGTTGTGTGGAAAAGCTCTCTTGAGTCAAGTCTATACTCTGTCACTTACAAGTCTCTTCTCTGATGTCTTCTAAAAGTTAGGAGAAATGGTTTTATCAAGCAAGGCTTTCTTGGATTGTCATATTCTGACATCATATTACAAAGAACAGATAAAACATTTTTATATAGTTTAATTATTGCAAATATAATTCCTTTTATTGGTTTTTCCTTTTTCCAACATTTTCATGAACTTGAAGCCCCAGATGTGGATTTAGTAAACATACTTGCAATTATTGTAGAACAGTTTTTCAAGATGGGAAGCTTTTTGCTGTCTCATCTTAGAATCAGGGAATACCATGCAAGGGTGTCCAACCTTTTGACCTCTCTGGGCCACACTGGAAGAAGAAGAGTTGTCTTGGGCCACACATTAAATACACGAACACTAACAAAAACTAATGAGCAAAAAAAAAAAAGGTTTTAAGTAAGTTTATAATTTTCTGTTGAGTCACATTCATAGCCATCCTGGGCCACATGGAGGTTGCAGGTTAGACACCCCTGATTAGTGTGTGTAAGGCCCGAATGGTTCATGCCAGATACTGCAAGTAAATATATTAACTCATTAAATATTTTTTAAGCTGCTACTATATATGATATCTTGCTGGTTCTTTAGGGATCCACAGATAAATAATACATGGTCCCCCATCATCAGGAACTTTTTTTGTCTCTTTGGGAAGGAGGCGCTGGGCCACCATATAGGATTGTGCAGGTTGTGCATTGCACGTACTCATTATCATCATTGATAATGGGACAAATTTCCAGCAGAGGGCAGACAAGCATTTTGAGGAGCAGGCAGCTTTTTAAAATTTGCACGAAAGAACCATTTGGGCCTTCAGAGGTTACGGACACGACGCTTATCATATTAGTATAATATAAATGTAAGTGCTTTCGCTAAGGTGCAAACAGTGTTGTGCTATTTAAAGAAGGTGAAGGGACCAAGCCATCACAAATTGCTATGTTAAAGGGCTTCACCTTGCAGAGTAGAAGACCTTTGACGGTGGGAAAGATCTCACCTGGGAGAGATGCTGGGGTGTGGTGGAGGTGCTCAGACAGAGCCACAGCATAATAGGCAAAAACACACAGATAAGAATCACATTAAGGGAACTGTGTTGTTTAGTCAGACTGAAATATAGGGTATACATAGGAAGTGATGAGAAAGTTTATATTCCTAACTTTAAACGGGAATATAAACTGGAACTAAAATGTAGAATTCTTTGAATCCCTTGCAAAAGAAGTTTTTTTTATCTTAAATATGAGAGTGGGGAGGAGATTCAGAACAGAAATACTATATATATAGATAAATATGTTAACTAGAATAAAGTTTACAAAAACTTCCTGGGTAATTACATTACAAGCTTAGGAAGATTGTATTATGACCTTCATTAAACATATAAGGGAAATTTTTTAAAAAATACTTTATTTATTTATTTTTAGAGAGAAGGGAAGGGAGGGAGAAAGAGGGAGAGAAACATCAATGTGTGGTTGCTTCCCATGTGTCCCCCACTGGGGACCTGGCCTGCAACCCTGGCATGTGCCCTGACTGGAAATCGAACCAGTGACCTTTTGGTTTGCAGGCCTGTGCTCAATCCCCTGAGCTACACCAGCCAGAGCCATATAAGGGAAATTTATAAAGTATAATATATTCAGAAACCTTTATCTACAGTTACTGAAGTGCTGCTGACAAACTTAATTCTGTCAACTTAAGAAATCTAAGTAGAAGGTGAATGACCATTAAAGTGCCTGATCTCTACCTGAGAATGATAACTGTGAAAAGATGCGGACAACGATAGCTTGGGTGTTGACAGAAGCGTCAAAGTGTAGAGGTGTAAGAATCCCAAAAGGGGGTTGGTTTATTTTATTACTACTTTTTTAGTTCCTGTTTTGAAGCAGAAATGTGGGTATTTTCTTTTTTGTCTCTATCCACAGATTACTTCGTATTTCCCTCTTCTTTTACTAGTTTGATATGATTTAACAATAAGGGTAGCACCTAAGAAGGAGGAGTTTTTCTTGAGTTCACCTACTTTGCTTATTTTTCATTTGTCTTTCCATAACAGGAGTTCCACCATCTTCCTCTGAAGACCTAGCCATCTTGCTCCATGAAGGTCAGGACAATCTGACATGCACTTGTTTCTTGCCTCTTTACCTGAAGAGTAGTCTTCCATTGTGTACATTTTTTCTTAATAGGGGAGGGGAGGGGAGAGCCAGTACCCCCCCTCCCCTTCCCTTCCTAGACCTTGGGGAAGTACCCTCCATTGCTGTCCCAAGATGGCAGACCCCATCATGGATCTGTTTGATGACCCAAATTTATTTGGCCTGGACTCTCTGACTGATGACAGCTTCAACCAGGTCACACAAGACCCCATTGAGGAAGCCCTTGGACTGCCAAGCTCTCTGGACTCCTTGGATCAGATGAACCAAGATGGTGGAGGTGGTGATGTGGGGAATCCATCAGCAAGTGACTTGGTCCCCCCACCGGAGGAAACAGCCTCCACAAAACTTCCCAAGGAATCGACAGCTCCAGCTCCAGAGTCTTTAACTTTGCATGATTATACCACTCAGCCTGTCAGCCAGGAGCAGCCAGCCCTGCCTGTCTCCCAGACACCAGCGCCACCGTCAGGACTTTTGCAGGTCTCCAAGAACCAGGAGATTCTGAGCCAAGGGAATCCTTTCATGGGTGTCTCTGCCACAGCTGTGTCCTCCAGCAGTGCTGGAGGGCAGCCACCTCAGTCAGCCCCTAAGATTGTTATCCTTAAAGCCCCACCAAGCTCCTCAGTCACTGGTGCCCATGTGGCACAAATTCAGGCCCAAGGTATCACCAGCACAGCTCAGCCCTTGGTGGCTGGTACAGCCAATGGTGGAAAAGTCACTTTTACCAAAGTGCTGACCGGCACTCCCCTTCGACCAGGTGTTTCCATTGTCTCTGGTAATACAGTGTTGGCCGCCAAGGTCCCTGGGAACCAGGCTACTACTGTTCAGCGCATTGTCCAGCCCAGCCGACCAGTAAAGCAGCTGGTCCTACAGCCAGTTAAGGGTTCAGCTCCTGCTGGAAACCCTGGGGCCACAGGGCCCCCACTGAAGCCTGCAGTTACACTGACCTCTACACCTACTCAGGTGACTTGAGTGAAAGGGGGAGGTGAATTTTGGTTTAGTAGAGGGCCCAGCAACTCTGTGAGAGAGAACACATGCGAACTAGCTCTAGGAAATCCTGTTTAAATTCCATCTTTGCTTTTTAACAGTTAATGTTGACAGCCACATACGTACTACTTATCAGGTGGAAGCAGTTAGTGTTGACATATTTTTTTGAATTCCTGCTGATGCTGATGCTGAACTGGACAGCCACAGCCCCTCTACTTACAGGGCTTACGGTCTGCCAGGCACGCTAGACAAGAACTCAGAATAATGTACGCTAGAAAGTTTTATGAGAAACATAGGGTGCTATGTGAACAAAGAATCATTTTTGAAAAAAAAATGTTTTTTTGTTAAGACCGAGAGAAGCTATGTGTACCTTTCCCATGTTCTTATTACTAAGATTGTCATCCTGCTTTGCTCAGTGAAAAGGCCAGTTTCTGTTCTGAGGAAATAGAGGCACTCACCTCTGAATAAAGAGCCCAAAGAGTTTGGGAGTGATGGCAGCAGTATTAAGATGAGTAGAATTAGTAGAAATTATAAAGAGGTGGATGTCAGTTCAATGAAAATACTTTTGTTCTAATCGTATTCCAAAAAGTGGAACGGCTGTCTCAGAAGATAGCCTCCCATCAGGAGTGTTTCCGAAGTAGACTCGGTACCCACAGGGCGGAGGTGTTACAGAAAAGGTTCTGTCAAGACAGACAGGAGGATGAACAGAATGAGTCGTGCTGTCTAATCCCCCTCAGATTTTATTTTTTGAGGATGGGGAAAACTGATGTAAATATTTAAGGGTATATCATCCTTTAACGTACCTCTTGCAATTTCCTTTCTTTAGGGTGAATCAAAACGCATCACCCTGGTCCTCCAGCAGCCACAGTCTGGGGGCCCCCAAGGACATCGTGTCGTGCTAGGGAGTCTACCAGGGAAGATAGTGTTACAGGGCAACCAACTAGCAGCCCTGACTCAAGCCAAGAATGCCCAGGGGCAGCCTGCCAAAGTCGTAACTATCCAGCTGCAGGTGCAGCAGCCACAGCAGAAAATCCAGATTGTACCACAGCCTCCGTCATCACAGCCGCAGCCTCAGCAGCCACCCTCAGCCCAGCCAGTGACACTCTCCTCTGTGCAGCAGGCTCAGATAATGGGACCAGGACAGAGCCCAGGACAAAGACTTTCAGTACCACTCAAGGTGGTACTCCAGCCACAGGTGAGGCCTACACAGGAGGGAGAATAGACCTCAGTCCCCTGTTACTACCCTCAGCAGCCACTCATTGTTGAGTGTGGGGCCTGTTTAGATTTGTACCTCTGAACTGGGATGTAGACTTATTTCTTTCCCTCATGGAAATCTTGTTTTAATTATATCATGAAAAGATTTAAGGGTTTTTATTGGGTTGGGATAAGAGGTAATTTATCTGGTATTTGTCTTTGAATTGTCTCATTTACAATCTTGTAAAATAAAAATGGTTCTAAATATCCTC
Organism: Micronycteris hirsuta; assembly: GCA_004026765.1. NCBI lineage: Eukaryota > Metazoa > Chordata > Mammalia > Chiroptera > Phyllostomidae > Micronycteris > Micronycteris hirsuta. The sequence continues at coordinate 55,803 of PVJI01002968.1, read as the reverse complement.
ATTTGCAAGATGACTAGTCTTAAAAAGGTGAAGTGATTATCACTCCTCCCACCCCACCCCCACCCCCAGAGAGGTAAAGGTAAGCTAAGAGGAGAATGTGAGTTTTTTATTTTCGGTCCAGACAGCAGTACCATATTGGTTATATTTGGAATTTTTCTAGAGTGATGAAGACAGATGTCGACGTTAGGAGCATGGTTAAAGGATATTGAAGTGTAATTTGGCAGAGTTACTGCCTTTTTTTACCCTTTCCCACCAAAAATACCCCCAAAAACCTTGTTTCAAGGCTACCTGCTTCAGAGCTGGGTTTTACTTAGGCCAATTACCTACAGCATATTGACAATTTAGTGTTTTCATTTCTGTAGGCTGGCTCTTCCCAAGGGGCCTCTTCTGGACTTTCTGTAGTTAAAGTCTTAAGTGCCAGTGAAGTGGCAGCTCTGTCCTCACCAGCAAGCTCTGCTCCTCATACGGGGGGCAAGACAGGAATGGAGGAAAACCGCAGGCTGGAGCACCAGAAGAAACAAGAGAAAGCAAATCGGATTGTAGCAGAGGCCATTGCTAGGGCCCGTGCTCGGGGTGAGCAGAACATACCTCGAGTCCTGAATGAGGATGAGTTACCCAGTGTTCGGCCTGAGGAGGAAGGTGAAAAGAAACGCAGGAAAAAGAGCAGTGGGGAGAGGCTCAAGGAAGAAAAGCCAAAGAAGAGCAAAACATCTGGTACCTCCAAAACCAAGGGCAAGAGTAAGCTGAAGTAAGTACTACCCTTTGCTATTCTGACGGGACATTAGAGCGTAGTGTATTCATTTTCAAATTAGTGTTGAGAGGAAATACTTGTATGCAGCAGCATAGTACAAAGTGATCTGGCAGAGGTGATAATAAGGCTTTTCTGTGTCAATGCTTGCTTTATTTGTTAAAAATTTGCAAGGTTGCGTATTTTGAAAGAATCACTAAGGCACAGGAAAAGGTAGTTGTGTTGGGGGTTACATTTAAAAGTTATGACTGTGTTTCTATATATTCTTCCTGCTTTGGCATCACTGTAGTGTGAAGGGTTTCTCACTGCTTTCCTACCACCCATCCTAGTGAAAGAGCTGCTGGAGACATCACTGCCCTGTTCTTGCATCTCATCTGAGAACTAGAGGTTTCAGCAGCCACTGTCAACCCTAAGCAGGGCTGACAGAACCATGGCTTGCCGAGTAATTCTTGTCACAATTGAGTGTTCTCTCTTTCTTTTTCATGTCTTACGGCTTCACTCCTTTCTCCCTAGCTTCTATTCCCTAGGACTTCTCAACATTTATGGTGTAATTATAATAATGTTTTATAGGAATTTTTACCTTTCAAAAAAACAAATTTCATATCAATTACCTTATTTGATCCTTAACAACTGTCAGGCCAAGTATCATCAGTGTTTACAAAAAAGGAAAGCACTGCCCAGCTAGCGACAGAACTGGGGCTAAGATGAGAGCTAATCGTTCTTAGTCTCGCATTCATTCTGCTCTCTTAAGTTGCCTTCCTGCAGGTCCTTGTGGATCCAGTGGTAGGAAGGTTCTGGCGGATCTGGTGTCAAGGTCACCCAGTGGTTTAGAAACCTCAGTAACTTTTTTTCAGACACCCTCCTCAATAGCTGTATGTTCTACAGGCTGAAGTCTAGATACTTCTGTCTGCCTGGAAGCTTCATCTGTAATGCTATAGATTCATTACATTTTCTTACTCCTAAATTTTCCTTGCAGTCATTGAGAATGATTTTGTTCTTTTCCATTTTAGCACCATCACTCCTGTGGTGGGTAAGAAGAGAAAGCGTAACACCTCGTCCGATAACTCGGATGTGGAAATCATGCCTGCACAATCACCCCGGGAAGATGAAGAAAGCAGCATTCAGGTAAAGAATCTGTAAAGAACTCAGTAGAAAAATCAGGTTAAATTCTGAGAGACAAAATAGGAGTAGAGACTGGAGGCTACAAGCCAACGCATATTTCAACAGCTTTTCTGATTTAGAGGTCAGCCGAAAAGGTAAAAGGGGTAGTACCTGGTCATGGTCATGTCATTTTAGCAAAAAGCATATTACTGTAAAAACAGCAGTATTCATTTTCTTAAATTCTAGTGATTCAAACACTGAACAAAAATGAAATTATGCTGCATAGTTACTGTCATGGCAGTCTTAGTACTTCGGTTTCTCTTACTTTTTCTACAGTTCAGGGTTCTGATTTTGAACTGGGGTGCTTAATCACAGTGTTTTTCTTACCTTTTGAAGATAAAGAACACTGGAAGAGAATAAAAGAAGCCAGACTAGAAGAACTTCAGTTCTCTGTCTCGGATTGTTGCCTTAAGATACCATCTTTGGCTGCAGTTTCCAACCATAGATAGGACCTGGTATTAAGATTCAGGAGATTCATGGTACTTCTAAGTAGCTCCATGGGCCTGGTCCATTTACTTAACTTTGCTGTGTCTGAATTGCTCACTTATAAATGGAGATTTGGACTAAACAAACCTTAAGTACCTCTCTAGCTATTAATATAAATGCTTCCCCTCTTTCTTAACATACATTCAATATATTGACAAACTGTTGGTTGAGTTCTTCTGGGGGAAATTAACATGTAAGAATAGCCAAGACACTTTTGAAAAGGAAAATGAGGCAAAAACTAGATTAAACAGATTATATTATGAAATAATAATTACTAAGAGTTTGTAATTAGAGAAAATATAACATTAATAAAAGATACTAGAGCCTAGAAATGTACATATAGTTACAAGAATTTAGTTTATGAATTAAGGTGTAATTTTAAAGTAATGGAGACAAAGATTATTAATAAATTATGTCAGAACAGCTGGCTACCCACTTAGGAAAATTAAATAAAACTGGATTTTTTGTTTCACTCATTGAACAAAAACAAATTCTAGTTTTTGTTTAAAGATCTAAAAATAAAAATTGAAATCATGAACTTTCTATAAGACATGGGTAAATTTTTTAAAAATTATTCAGTGGGGTAGATCCTTCTAAGAAAGGATTTATAAAGGGAAACATTGATTCATTTGGCTATAAAAATTAGGCATGTATAACAAAAAAAAGTATAAATAGCATAGTGGTTCAGGGCACAGGCTCTAAAGCAAGATTCCTTGGATTCTCATCTTAACTCTGCTGTTTGCTAACATTGTCACTTCAGGCAACTTTACTTACCTCTTGGCACCACAATTTCCTCATCTCTGAAAAGCAGATCATAATGCCTATCCAGTAGGGTTATTAGGAATATTAAATATAAAAATTTATAAAACACATAGGACAATATTTAATTAGCTCATGCTAAGAGAGTACAATAAGAGTTATATATGTTTGTTAAATAAATACAGGATTAATACAGTGTTCAATTATCAGAACAAAGCAAGGGAAATCTTTGTGATACAGGAAATGCAAAGATTAGTAAAAATTTTTTTTTTATATTTTTATTTTTAGAGAGATTCTAAAGAGAGAGAGAATATAATATAATATAATAATATTATATTATTAAAATAATATTTTTATTTTAATAAAAATAAAAATATTTTTTATTATTATTTAATAAAAAATAATATTTTTATTTTTATTTTTTTGGGAGAAACAGCAATGTATGGTTGCCTCTCACATGGCCCTCACTGGGGACCTGGCCTGCAACCCAGGCATGTGCCCTGACTGGGAATCGAACTGGGACCCGTTGGTTCCCAGCCCGCGCTCAATCCACTGAGCTACACCAGCCAGGGCAAGATTAGTAAAATTTTTTAAATGGTGTATTAGTTTGTTAGGGCTGCCATAACAAAACACTGTAGATTGGGTGGCTTAAACAGTAGAAACTTATTTTCTCACAGTTATGAAGTCTAAGATCAAGAGGTCAGCAGTTGCATTACCTCTGAAACTTCTTTCCTTAAGTTGCAGATGGCCACCTTCTTGCTCTGTCCACACATGGTCTTTCCTCAGTGCATATATCCCTGGTGTCTTTCTGTGTGCCCCAATTTTCTCTCATAATGACACCAATCAAATTGAATTAGGGCCTACTCTAACAGCCTCATGTTAATCACCTCTTTATTTTTACTTAAAAATTATTATTATTATTTTTTAATTCTCACCCAAGGATATGTCTATTGATTTCAGAGAGAGAGAAAGGGAGAAAGAGAGAAACATCAATTGGTTGCCTCCTGTATATGCCCCAACTGGAGATTGCACGCACAAGTTAGGTATGTGCCCTGACCATGAATCAAACCCGCAACCTTTTGGTGCATGAGTCGTCACTCCAACTAACTGAGCCACCCGGCCAGGGCTTAATCACCTTTTTAAAACCCTCTCTGTCTTCAGCCTTAAAAAGGATTGACACCTGCTCTGGCCTGTGTGGCTCAGTTGGTCCGAAAAGTCACGGGTTCAATTGCTGGTCAGGGCACTTGTCTAGGTAGCAGGTTTGTTCCCTCGTTGGGGCACTTTCTGGAAGCAAACAATCGATCGATGTTTCTCTCACATTGATGTCTCTCTCTGTTTCTCTTTCCCTCCCTCGTGCTGCCTCCTGCCCTTCCTGTCCTGTTTTCTCTCTGGATATCCTCCAGTGAGGATTGAGAAAAAAAAGAATGAAATCATACCATTTGCAACAGTGTGAATGGACTTAGAGCCTAGAGGGTATTATGCCAAGTAAAATAAGTCAGAGAAAGACAAATACTATATGATTTCACTTATATGTGGAATCAAAGTAAATAAATAAACAAAGTTGTAACAGACTCATAGATACAGAGAGTAGACTGATGGTTGCCGGAGGGGAGGGAGTTTGGGGGACTGTAGGAAAGGTGACAGGATTAAGAAGTGTAGATTGGTGGTTACAGAATAGTCACAGTGGTTTAAAATTACAGCATGGGGAGCGTAGTCAGTAACTGACTATGTGTGGTGCCAGGTGGGTACTGGAAATATCGAGGGGAATCACTTTGTAAAGTACAGTATGGTGGTCTAACCAATATGCAGTACACCTGAAACTAAATACTAAATAATAATAATTTAGAACTGTAAATAAAAAATAAAATTTTAAAAAGCTAGTATTACGTTTTTTAATGAAAGAAATTGAAACTACTCAGCAAAAAATTAAAAATAAATAAACAAAGGCCATGTCTCCAAATACAGTTGCCTTCTGAGATGTGAGGGGTTAGGGCTTCAACATAAGGTTTTGGGGAGGGGAATACACTTCAGCCGTAACAAATGGTATTGCCAGTGTTGGCAATGGATTTAAGGAACAGACACTTTATACACAGCTATTGGGAGTGTTGAGACAATACTTTTGGCAAAGCAGTATGTGTCAATTTAAAATGTTATTACCCTTCAACTCATTAAGTCTACACCTAGGAAACTACTTTATGAATATATTCTCAAAAGTATACAGTGATGTATATATTTCAGCAATATTTGCAATAACAAAAATACACAAAAATGTCCATTTGTGGAGAAATAATTAAGTAAAATTGTGAAAATCCTTGTTAATAGACTACTACATGACAATTAAAAACAGTGGAGTGGGGTATGCCAATCTGGAAAACACTCCGCATCAAATGAAAAAAGCTAGGTGTAGTAGAGTAGTATATGTAATGTAGGCATACCTTGTTGTGGTTTTTTTTAAGATTTTATTTATTTATTTTTGGAGGGAGAAAGAGAGCGAGAGAAACATCAATCTGGTTGCCTCTCACTCACCTCCCTACTGGGGACCTGGCCCACAACCGAGGCGTGTGCCCTGACTCAGGGCGGCGGAGCCACACCAGTCAGGGCACACGCCTCGTTGTAATGCACCTTGCTCTTGTGTGCTCTGCGTGTGTGGCATCTTACAGATTGGAGCTAAGTCCTTCCACCAGCAAAAAGATTATTACTTGCTGAAAGCTTGAGTGATGGTTAGCACTTTTTAGCAATAAAGCATTATTTTAAATTAAGGAAGTCTACATTGTTTTTTGTTTTTTTTTAAGACATAATGCTATTGCACTTATTTAGACTATGTACATGTATATGCATCCATTTTTTTTTCCTGGAAGGATACAGAAGATAAGAGTACCAGTCTTTGAGGGGAGGGGTTAAAGAGTAAGTGGGTCATGATTACTGTAGTTTCTTTTTTTTTTTTTTTTTAAAGATTTTATTTATTTATTTTTAGAGAGAGGAGAAAGAGAAGGAGAAACAGCAATGTATGGTTGCCTCTCACATGGCCTTCACTGGGGACCTGGCCTGCAACCCAGACATGTGCCCTGACCGGGAATCGAACTGGGACCCTTTAGTTCCCAGCCCGCGCTCAATCCACTGAGCTACACCAGCCAGGCCTTGTAGTTTCTTTTTTAATTTAATTTTAATCCTCACCCGAGGATATACTTACTGTTTTGAGAGAGAGAAAGAGAAAGAAACATCTGTGTGAGAGAAACATCGATTGCTTCCCAAATGCACCCTAATGGGCGATGGAGCTGTAACATAGTTATACATGCCCTGTCCGGGAATCAAACTCACAACCTTTTAGTGTACGGGACAATGCTCCAGGCAACTGAGCCACCCAGCCAGGGCTGTAGTTTCATTTTTGTTTTTTGGAATCATGAGAGTTTTTGTAAACTCCTTGACCATTTATCATTTTGTTTTTAAAGATTTTATTTTTTATTTATTTTTAGAGAGAGGAGAAGGGAGGGAGAAAGAGAAGGAGAGAAACAGCAATGTATGGTTGCCTCTCACATGGCCCTCACTGGGGACCCGGCCTGCAACCCAGGCATGTGCCCTGACGGGGAATCGAACCGGGACCCTGTTGTTCCCAGCCCGCGCTCAATCCACTGAGCTACACCAGCTAGGGCATATCATTTTGTTTTTTAGGTTAAAAAATACATATATGTGAGAAAAATGACAACAGTGCAAAAAAGCAGACACTCTGAAAAGTCTCCCAGTCTAGATCCCAATCTCACAATCCCCTCCCCCAGAGGTAGTTTCTGTTATCGTTTTGTGTGTGTATTCTTTCAGAAATATTCTTTACTTTCATAAGCACTCTACTTCTACTTCCACTTAATATTAATATTCTATACCTACTCTTCTGTACTGTGATTTTTTTTCCCAACAATACATCTTGGAGGTTGTTCTTTATTGGAGAAGGTAGATCTAGCCCATTCTTCCCTCCACCATCATTTTATAATGTAACTTTTGAAACATACGCAAAAATAGAGATTATTTAATGAAGTTTCGTATTTCATCACCCCAGAAAGTTCCCTTGTACCCTCTTGCAGTCAGTCCATACTTCCCGCCATAGTCAACCAGTATTCTGATTTCTATTAACATAAATTAACAGCCTGTTTTTGAACTTTATATAAATGGAATAATATAGTATTTACCCCTGAGTCTCACTTGTTTCAGCATAATGCTTTTGAGATTCATTAATGTTGTTCAGTATGTCAGTAGTTCATGCTTTTTTTTTTCCTTGAGAAATATTTTAGTTTATGAATATACCACAGTGTTTATCCATTCTCCTACTGATGGACATTTGGGTTTTTCCAGTTTGGAGGTATTATGAATAAGGCTTCCATGAACAGTCAGTGTAAGTATTTTGTAGATACAGGTTTGCATATCCATAACTAAATACCTAGGAATGGAATTGGTAGATTGTAGGGCAGTTAAGTATATGAACACATGACTTTATCAGAATCTGCCACCTTCCAAAGCTTAAGTAGTTTTAAACTTCTACCAGTAATGAGAGTTCTAGTTCCACATCCTTGATATTTGCTGTTGTCAGTGTACCCCATTCCTTTTACTTTTTATTTATTTTTTTTTTAAGATTTTTATTTATTTATTTTTAGAGAGAGGGGAAGGGAGGGAGACAGAGAGAGAGAGAAACAGCAATGTATGGTTGCCTCTCACATGGCCCTCACTGGGGACCTGGCCCGCAACCCAGGCATGTGACCTGACTGGGAATCGAACCGGGACCCTCTGGTTCCCAGCCCGCACTCAATCCACTGAGCTACACCAGCCAGGGCCCTTTTACTTTTTAAAAGATTTGATTTATTTATTTATTTTTAGAAAGAGAGGGAGAGAAACATTAGTTGGTTGCATTTTGCATGTCCCCAACCAGGGATGTGGCCCGCAACTCAGGCATGTGCCCTGACCTGGAATTGAACCTCTAGTGTTTTGGTGTGCAGGATGATGCCCAACCCACTGAGCCCACTTAGGATTACTCCATTCTTTTTATTTATTTTTTTTTATTTTATTTACTTATTTTTAGAGGGGAAAGGAAGGAAAGAGGGGGAGAAACATCAGTGTGTGGTTGCCTCTCATGTGCCCTGTACTGGGGACCTGACCCACAACCCATGCATGTGTGCTATACTGGGAATCGAACTGGCCACCCTTTGGTTCTCAGGCTGGTACTCAGTCCACTGAGCCACACCAACCAGGGCATACTCCATTCTTTTTAAATAGTTTGATAGTATTCCATTTTTTACTATATCATAGTTTGTTTAAACAGTTCTCTGTTGCTGGGCATTTAGATTTTCTCTGGTCTTCTATCACAAGTAATGTTACACAGATTTGTACACTTGTAGATATTTATCTGTAGGATAATATTTTTGAAGTGGAATTGCCGGATCAAAGGGTGTTGTCAAATTTTCTTCTCTAAAGGTCATGCTCATGTATATTCTCACCAACTGTATATGAGTTCCTGTTTCAAATATTTGATCAAACCTTTCTAATTATTGCCAGTCTGTTACGTGCAAAAAAATTGGTTTCAGTTTAGTTTGTAGTTGTAATTATTTTATTACAAGTGTAACTTTTGTTATGAGCATCTTTTTACATTTAAAAGCCATTTGTGTTTTTTCTATGATCTATCTGTTCATGTTATTTGCCCATACTTCTATACTATTATTGCTCTTTTTCTTAGTTCAAAAAAAATCTTTATTCTTAGGAAATGTATCAGATAGCATTTTCTGCATCAGTTTTATTATTTGTCTCAACCTTGTTTATAATGTATTATGCAGATGTCTTTTTTTTTTTTTAAGGTGAAATTGATCAGTTTATTAGAAACACATTTTCTACTCTAGGATTACAAAAAATGCTTCCACATTTTCCTTAGAATGCCAGGTTGCTCATTTTGTTGGAGCATTGTCCTGTATACCAAATAGGTTGTGGGTTTGATGCCCAGTCAGGACCTAGGTTGTGGGTTCAGTCCCAGGTCCGGGTGTGTACAGGATTGATGTTTCTCTCTCTCTCTCTCTCAAAAAAATCAGTAAGCATATCCTCAGGTGAGGATTTAAAAAAAAGAAAGGTTACGTCCTATTTCCTCTGTCTCTGTTTTACTTTTAAATCTTTGATCCTTTTGTAATTTTTTTCCTTCACCCTCTAGATGACTAGCCATTTGTTTTCAATCCCGTTTATAGAATATCTACTTTTTTCTCACTGATTAGAGGTGCTATTTTTAATCATGTTTTATTTTTTATTTTCATCTTTTATTAAAGTTTTTTTTAATCTTTTAATTTTTTTATTTTTAGAGAAGAGGGGAAGGGAGGGAGAAAGAGAGGGAGGAAAACATTAGTATGTGGTTGCCTCTCTCGCACCCCCACCTGGGGACCTGGCCTGCAACCCAGGCATGTGCCCTGCCTGGGAATTGAACCAGTGACTCTTTGGTTTGCAGGCCAGCACTCAATCCACTGAGCCACACCAGCCAGGGCTTTTATCATGTTTTAAATCCACATAAATATTTTAGTCTATATTTGGGCACTATTTCATTTACCTATCTCTCCTTGAAGAGGTAACAAGCTGTGTTAATTAGTAAGTATAGTTTTATATTGTTTTTAATATCTGCTAAGGCTCAGTATTTTTTTCTCATATTTTTCCTGGTTATCTTTAGATGTTTATTTCTCCATTTAAAATTCAGAAACAGCTTATCTCATTAAAAATTTTATTAATCTTATTTTATCAAATTTACATAATTAAGGAAAGTTAAGTCTGCTTATTCCAGAACAGTATGTATTACTACTTATTCAAGTCTTCTCTGTGTCCTCAGATAGTTTTTTAAAGTTTTCATCATGTAGATTTTTATACACACACACACACACACACACACACACACACACACACACACACACACACACACCCCCTCCCCCATATTTTTTGGACTGTAAGACACACTGGACTATAAGATGCACCTAGGTTTTAGAGGAGGAAAATAGGGAAAAAAATTTTGAAACAAAAACTGTGGAAAATATTTAATAATATAAATAACATAATATTTCACCAATGTACATGTAAACAGCCAGGTAAGCTACATTCGGACTATAAGACACAGCCCCATTTTCCTCCCAAATGGGGAGGTGGAACAGGGGATGTGTCTTATAGTCCAAAAATACCTTCTTCTTTTTTTTTTTTTTTTTTTTTAACTAAATTTAATCCTTTAATCTCTTTGTTTTCATAGACTCGTTATATTTTCTGCTTGAGTCTATGTAGGAATACTATTAATTTTTTAAAATTTATATTATGCCATGCAACTTTGCTCGATTTTAGTAGTTCTGCTTATAATAATTCACTTCATTATTTTGTGTTTTCCAGTGATAAAATCATGATTAAAAAAATAATAATTTTATTTCTCCATCCTTCCTAATTTCTTATGATCTCCAAGTGTTACTTAAATTCACAATTTGTATCAACCACATAAAAGAATGCTATAGATCCTAAAATATATCAATATGGAAAACATCTCTAAGAAATATTGTTAACTAAAAAAGTAGGCTGTAGAACGACACATAGAGCCTGATTCTATTTACTAAAACAAAAAAACTTTAAAACTAAAACAAAGAAACAAAATATTCTTCTTCCACCTTTGCACTTTGGGGTTGCTCCTGGTGTGAAGTAATTACACACCCTGCAGGCCAACAGTCTTGTTTCATTTCCCATAGCTGCTTGCCAGTAGTGCCCAGGTTTCGTTCAGATGGATTATGGTTCTTTGATAAAACAATTCATCAAAATAATATACAGGTTGGGGCAGAAGTAGGTTTACAGTTGTTTATATGGAAAATAATACCATAATTAATAAATAATAATATAAGAATAAGCTGTGTTTCACATACTCAAAACTATAAGCCTACTTTTGCCCCACTCTGCATATTTAGTATATAGAATAAATTACATTGTTTGACATGATGTAGTTGATAAGTAAGCCTTTTTTTATTCCAACCTCCTTTTTTTTTTTTTTTTAATTTTATTTATTTATTTTTCAGAGAGAGGAGAAGGGAGGGAGAAAGAGCAATGTACGGTTGCCTCTCACATGGCCCTCGTTGGGGACCTGGCCCGCAACCCAGGCATGTGCCCGACTGGGAATCGAACCGGGACCCTCTGGTTCCCAGCCCGCGCTCAGTCCACTGAGCTACACCAACCGGGCCAACCTCCTTTTCTTTCAAGATTTTATTTATTTACTTTTAGAGAGGGGAAGAGAGGGAGAAAGAGAGAGAGAAACATCCATGTTGAGAGACACATTGATTGGTTGCCTTTCTCAGGCCCCCAACTGTGGAGTTGGCCTGAGATCCAGGCGTGTGCCCTGACCAGGAATGGAACTGGTGACCTTTTGGTTCGCAGGCTTGTGCTCAATCTACTGAGCCACACCAATCAGGGCGATAAATGAGCTTTTTATCCTTGTTTGGTTTGATATTTTTTCATAGGGATTTTAAAGTAAAATCTAAGTATATGACAATAGGCAAATCCGTTTTTCTTAAATGATTTTATTTATTTATTTTTAGAAAGGAGAAGGGAGGAAAGAAGCATTGATCAGTTGGCTCTTGCATGCCCCTAACTGGGGACCTGGAGTAGGCAAATGGTTATAAAGGTATCCTCTTTGAGAGAGTAAGCAGTTATTTTAACAATTTTTTGTCTTTACAGAAGAGACGCTCAAACCGTCAAGTTAAGCGAAAAAAATATACAGAGGATTTGGATATAAAAATCACAGATGATGAGGAAGAAGAAGAAGTGGATGTAACTGGTCCAATAAAAACTGAGCCTATCCTTCCTGAACCAGTGCAGGAACCAGATGGCGAAACTTTGCCTTCCATGCAGTTCTTCGTGGTAAGCTGAGAACTTAAACAGTTTGACAGGTTTGCTCACAATCTGCTCACAATCTCTGTTGACTGACTGCGTCTCTTGCTACAGGAGAATCCCAGTGAAGAAGATGCAGCCATTGTGGACAAAGTGCTTTCTATGCGGATTGTGAAGAAGGAGGTGAGACCTTTATCTTCTTTTTTAAAAATTAAATTTATTAGGGTGACACTGGTTAATGACATTTTATAAGTTTCAGGTATACAGGTCTATATCATTTGTATATTGCATTGTATGCTTACTACCCGAAGTCTAGTCTCCTTTTGTCACCATATATTTGATCCCCTTTGCCCTCTTCAGCCTCCCCTCACCCTCTTCTCTGGTAACTACCACACTGTGTCTGTGACTTCGTCTGTTGCTTTCTGTTTCATATCCCACATGTGAGAGAAATTATGTGGCTTTTGCCCTTTTCTATCTGACTTATTTTGCTTTGCATGATATCCTCAAGATCTGTCCATGTTGTTGTATGTGGAAGCCTCTATATGTCAGCCCATAATGCTACATTCACAGGCTTTATTTAATGAGCACCTTTGGATGTCAGGATAATTGCTGCGGTAGTTACAAGAGATAATGGAGGAAGGTTAACTAGAAAATAGAGACTTTCATTTCCTCATAGTTTGCTTATCTGTTTAAAATGGATAAAGACTTATTTTTTTCCTATCAGGACTTTACTATTGAAGTATCAGGTTAGTTTTTTAATCCTTCAGTCAATAATATATTCTGGGAGCATTGGTATGAAACTCTATGTGTGGTTAAAAATGAAAGGTTCTTTCTTTGACAAATAAATTATTAGTAACTGTAATTCTTTTTTCTTAGCTTCCGTCTGGACAGTATACTGAAGCAGAAGAATTTTTTGTCAAGTACAAGAACTAGTATGTGATCCGTGCAAAAAGCTTTTCACCCCAAACTCCACAGGGTTGTAAAAAGTTCTCCTGTATAGTCTGTGGGTGGGAATGTGTCCTTTTTTATAGTTTAAGCCCAAATTGTTATTTTCAGTGAGGAAAATGGCTATTCAGAGAGAGGTTCAGGAATCGACGTGGCCATTAGTGTTTCCTGCAGAAAAGTGGAATGAGGGTGGTTTCTAGTAAATCTCTTGTGATCCTGTATACCTTAGCCTAACATTAAGACCTTGATACTCAAAGTGTAATCAATGGGCCAGCAGAATTAGCATCATTTGGGTGCTAATGTCAACTTTTTTTAAAAAGGTTTTCTTATTTTTTTAGAGAGGGGGAGGGAGGGAGATAGATGGAGAGAAACATCAGTGTGTGAGAGAAACATGGGTCGGGTTGCCTCTCGCATACCTACTGGGGACCTGGCCAGTGACCCAGGCCTGTACTGTGACCCAGAATTGAACTGGCAGCCTTAAGGCCACCCCAGACCAGGTGGTTTGTGTGCAAATTCAAGTTTAAGAATCGCTAATTTAAGAGATTACGTCCTCATTTATAAGCATGTAGCCATTACGTCTGCTTCTGGCTAATCCCCAAACCCTAAACACTAGCCCCTCAGTCCCCTTTCCTGTACCATGACTGACTGTTTCCGTCCCCTTCAGCTCCTATCTGCACTGCGAATGGGCTACCATCTCCCAGCTAGAGAAAGATAAGAGGATCCATCAAAAACTGAAGCGCTTCAAAACCAAAATGGCTCAGATGAGACACTTCTTCCATGAGGTAATTAGGAATGCCTGTTGCCTGTCTTATTCCATAGAAACAAATTACTGGGGTTATCAGCTTTGTCTAATTCTTCAAAAGACTTACAGTTGTTTTGTATACATGGGTATATACATTGGACATTGGACTTTCTTAATTGCCCCATGCTTAGTTTTGCCAGGTCTGAATACAGTCTTTTTAAAATAATTTATAGGGTATTTTGATACTGACTTGCTTAGTATTCACGAAGTGTTTCCACAGTGAGTAATAATGCAGCCTCCGGTCCACGCGAGGCGTTCTTCTCGTAATGCCGCTTTTTAGCAGTTGTGATGGTGTCTGTAGCCATAAGCAACCATGTTATTAACAGACAGCATTTATTTTCTCAAATTTCTAACCCAGCATAACTAGAAATGGTGTTAAAGGAACTTTAATTTCTTATATCTAGTTTTACTACTAAACACTAGTTCATGCATCGGGGTCTTGAGTCATATTTAGCTCTCCATTTTGCTTTGAAAGCTTTCACCTTCATGTACTTTATGGAGTACTAAGTATCTAGAGAAGAAGGATTATTTTTCAAAGCTTCTTAGAGGTAAAGGGGAAAAGGTCTAGTAAAAAAGATTGAGAGATGAAATAATGTGTAACTTCTGCAAAATAACAGTTCTGGCTGAAAACATCTGATAAAGTTACCTTTATACCACCAGGTTTGCCCATAAATGAATTATTTTCCACATTTCCTGGGGAGGGCAAGTAGGACCATGGAGGCTTTATAATTTCATTTGTATGAAAATAATGACAGCTGGGTTGCATTTTTTCATCTGTGTTCTTTTTAGGCCTAATTTGTGAAATGTACCATGAAACTGTAATTGTGTTCCTGCTGTTGTTAGATGTACAGTTTGTGACCATGGAACTAATCTCTACTAACTCATATGTCATTTATTTTTTAAATGACTGTGGAAAATCATTACCTTTTAAATTAATTTATTTTTAATCCTCACCTGAGGATATGTTTGTTGATTTGGGGGCGGGGGTGGGCAAGGCGGGAGAGACAGAGAGAGAAACTGAAACATTGTTCAGTTGCCTTCCATTGTAGCCCCCACAGGGGATTGAATCCGCAGCCTAGGTAGACACCCTGAGTGGGAATCTGTTCCACAGCCCTTTGGTGTATGTGATGATGTTCCAAGCAACTGAGCCAGCTGGCCAGGGCCTCATGTGTCATTTAAATCTGCCTTTATAAATAGACATTTAACCAAATTAATTATTCATTTATTCATTATATATCATATGCTAGTCACTGTGGTTGACAAACCAGGTAAGTTCTGTGTTTGCATATACTTCGCTGTCTAGGGAGGGTGATTAAAAAATAGTTCAAATTGTGGTAAGTGCCAGGAAATGAAGGAGGTGATAAAATGGAGATACTGTGTATTTACAGCTCTTAGGAAAGTTTGAGTGTGAAATAGAACAAAAAATAGTTGCAGGGGCCCTGGCTGGTGTAGCTCAGGGGATTGAGCGCAGGCTGCGAACCAAAGGGTTGCTGGTTCGATTCCCAGTCAGGGCACATGCCTGGGTTGCAGACCAGGTCCCGAGGGGGGCCACGTGAGATGCAACCACACATTGATGTTTCTCTCCATCTCTTTCTCCCTCCCTTCCCTTCTGTCTAAAAATTAAAAAAAAAAAAAATTTACAAAAAGTGTATCATTTAAAAAAAAGTTGCAGGGGGCAGGGTATAGAATCAAGAGAGGTCTTTTTAAAATGTGAAATAGAGCATATTTATGTGTTTATGGGAATGATACAGTAGAAAGGGATTCCTAAAAAGATGAGAAGGGGTGGAATCCAGAGCATATATGGAGGTAATGGTCTGTGTTAGGGAGAAGAGACACTTTGTCTGGTAACAGGCAAGATGTATGCAGATGCAGATAGGTTTGTAGGATTTGATATTATGAAAATATGCAACTTTCTTCTGGTGGTTTCTGATTTCTTGATAAATAGGGTCATCATACAGTGGTCTTTTGATCTTATGTTGGGTTTCATAACTCCTCTAGGATGAAGAGCCCTTCAACCCAGACTACGTAGAGGTGGATAGGATATTGGATGAGTCTCACAGTATTGACAAGGACAACGGGGAGGTGAGTTGGGTTGTGGAGAAACATGAAAGGCCTTCATAGATTTCTGCTGGTCTGCTTGCCCTTCCTTTATTTTTCAGATATGGCTGAAAATCCCTAGGACAGAAAAGGTATTTTTAAATTTTTCTGAGGTTATTCTTAGAGTGATATTGAGATGGTAAAGAAGTAGGAGGAGAGAGTCTAAATGGAAAGATTCCCATAAAATTAAACGTATAGGAGCTGTGTGTTTATGAGCACTGTGAGTTACGTTTGCAAGTACTAATTCACCTTGGGCTCATTTTCTCTCAGATTTTATATGGGAAACCTTGACACTCACTTGGAAGTGAGAAGTGGGGGTGGGGGATACTTCACAAACATCTAAATTTATGAATATAAAAATACTTGTACCAACACATAGCTTTCTCTGTTGTTGAGAGTTATTTATTTCCTGAACTTAACATTAGTTAAAAGCATTTTCATTTATTATTAATACAGATCTACTGCATTTAAATCTGTCCTTTTAAACAGATGGTGAGGTCTCAGTGCCATAGATTTCAGATTCATCGGGTCCAGGGCAGGGCGCAGAGATCTGTGTTTTTCAGTTGTCTGCTGGTGGGTTCTTACGTATGGCTTGATTTGGGAATCACTGCATTAAAGCTTTCTTAGATTGGGGCCAGATTTTAAATATTCTAAAAACACTTGTTAATATAGTTTCTTAAGTCACTTTTTTAACTTTCCAAGTAGCAGCCATGTAAATCTAAGCCACCAGTGAATTCAGTATTCTCTCCTGTGGTATATTTACTTTGAATTCACTTAGGCTATGAATTAAAGAAATGGTTAGACTAACCATTTTTTATAACTCTTCGTATTCTTTTCAACTTTAAGTCGTTGTTGGTTTAGCTTTGCAGGGTCATATTTCGTAAAGTTTTTAGTCACTTCTGACATTTACTGCTTAAACCGTGACCAGCAGAAAACAACAGAATCTTACTAAGATGTCAGTGCTAAGTGGTGAATTGGGCTCACTCAAGAGCTAAGTGACTTGCCCACATACACCATCTCGATAGGACCTAAGAGTCAAAGTCTTTCCTCTGTAAAACCCAAAGTTTATTTGAAAGCCTGCAGGGTCACTCAGATAGAACCTTGGATGCCCAAAGCCTATTACAATTCAACATGTCTTCAAATATTAATGAGCATGCCTCAGGTATCATGTATTCTGCTTTTTGGGTTAGGGGTGGGAGTTATTGTTTATTTTTTATTTGTTAGAGGTCAGTGGGCAATGGACCAGTTATCAGTCAGAACAGGTTAGTTAGTGTTATCATTATTTTAAGGATTTTAGCCTTCTTGGCCCTGTTCTGCCACCATGGGCTTTTGATTAGGTCCCTGGGTAAAGTATTGCAATCGGCATGACATGAAAATGTTCTAGTATGCAGATACTGAAGCGTATGCTCCCAGCATTGAATAATGACATCATGCGTGCCCATTTTCTGCCTCTCCAAATTTAATTTATTATCCTTTTTACATTATCTGATTGTGGAAATAATTATTATAATAAATATTAAAGTCCATGGAAAAGTAAGTTATGATGTTGGAAATGTGCAACCTGGACAATTGGCTTTACATAGAAAACAACATGTGTCACTACAATAAAGAAAAATATGCAGGTGCAGTTATGATTAATCCTAGTGATCCTTGATCTGTAATCGTGAAAACTTCTTGCTGGCTGTTCTATAAATTTATAATTAGAGGCTTCTGTTGATTACACTAGGCCCAGTCTAATCCCTCTCGATTCATATCAGCCAGAAATGGAAGTGCAGTTTAGAAAGCGGTCACCATGAGCAGTAAGAATAGGAGCCATTGGTCGCTGCCCTCCCTTGCAGTGGGCTGCCCACAGAGAGCACAGCACTGTAGTTGGAGCTTCAGCGCTTCTGCTTTCTCTTCACTGTTACTGTCTCTCTTCAGTTAACCCTCTCAGAGTTGCCTCCTGGCTTTCTGAGGCTCTCGAGGAAATCTCTCTACCATCCTATGACTGTTCTTTGAGGTAGCATCTGCACTCAGAGCTCTGAGAACTCAGAAACCCAGTGATTTCACCCTGTTCTGATCCTATGGGTTTAACTTGTTCCCTGCTTCTAGAAGTAGTGTGGTTTCTACTCTATCAAGTCTAGTGCTAGAGGAATAGTATGGAACAGAGTAATATCTTTTAATTTCAACCTAATTCAGCACAATATAGGAAAATAATTTTTTTCTCATCTGCTTGGTTGATGAGCATATTTCAGTGCTTACTGTTCTAGAAACTACTGGGCAGAAATTTTACTTTTAGAACAAACTAATAAATTGCCTGGAAGAATAGTAAGAAGCCATACGCATCAGCAGGTAAGCCTGTGGTTGGTGTTTTCAGCCTGACTTTTTTATACCTTTTTTAGGTATTGACATTTTGTGATCTGATTCTGTAGTCAAATTCTCATCCTTTTACAACAGGAGATAACACAGAATCAGTGTATAAAGGCTTTGGCTTCTTCTCTCCTAGCCTGTAATTTACTACCTGGTGAAATGGTGCTCTCTGCCCTATGAAGATAGTACATGGGAGCTGAAAGAGGATGTCGATGAGGGCAAGATTCGAGAGTTTAAACGGATCCAGTCGAGGCACCCAGAACTCAAAAGAGTGGTAAGTACGTTTGCATTTAGAGTTTAAAGTCCATATAGGCAGTGACTTAATTTTTCCCCTATAGAAGTTTATGTTGTTTTAGCTTTTTATTATGGAATTTTCAAACATATACAAAAGTTGAAAAAATAGTATACTATACCCATCACCCAACTTCAGTAATTAACACATAGCCAGTCTTTTTTTTTATTGTATTTTTCCCATTACCATTTATCCCCACTATTTCCTCTGCAACCTCCACCCACTCCCTCCCCCGCTATCACCACATTCTTGTCTGTGTCCATAGCCAGTCTTTTTCATGTATTTCTCTACCCACTCACTTCCATTTACCAAATTATTTTAAAGCAAATCCCAGCTTTCTTTATTTTATCTGTAAATATTTCAGTATTTGTCCCTAAATATTATTAATAGTATTATTGTTCCTGAAAAAATTTAAGCATTCCTAAATATCATCACATAACCAATTTACTGTATATATTTCCCTGATTCTCTCCTAATTTTTCTTAAATTGTTTGAGTTGGATTCTAGTAACGAACTATAGAAATGATCCCTGAAAGTATAGTCTTTGAGTTGGATTCTAAATAAGGCCCATATATCGTTAGTTAATATGTTTCAAATTTCTCTTAATTATAGTTTCCTCTTGGTTTCCTTTCTCTCCTTTACCATTTTTCCCTGGAAGAAACCAGGTCATTTGTTTTCTAGGGTTTTCCATAGTCTGAAGTTTGCCAATTGCATTCCCCTTGGAACCTCTTAACACATTCTCTGTCCCTTTTATTTCATATGATGGTTACATGTAGGGCAGTGCTGTTCATTAGAACATTGTAGAGCTCTGCTGTCCATTGTAGTAGCCACTAGCTACATTTCAAATGCTCAACAGTTACACATGGCTGGTAGTAAAACATTTATCATTGTAGACAGTTCCATTAGGTATCACTGTTTTAGAGGCTTGATCAGGTGGGGGAGGGAAGCCACTAAATCTGCTTCATAGGTGGTTCCTCTAAGTTGTCTTTTGTGATGTTATCAGCCATTTACCATCATTGCCTAGATCTATGTAAAGGCTTTTAAATGATGATATTTTAATTCTATCGTCCATTTGTTAGCCAAAATCTTCTATAAAAAGAAAGATGTTTCACCAACTGTTTGGTTACCCTAAGTTGTAGATTGTATAGGAAAGGAGGAAAAATACTTTATTCTTTTCTTTTTCTCCTAATTTTCAAAATAACGAAGTACTTTCCTAGCATCTTCCAAAAGTGACCAGTGTGCTTTTCCTCTCTTTTTAAAAGTGTTGTTATGAGCTCATGAATTTGAATCTATTTAACATATTTTAATCCAAGAAATAATGATTTTGAATTGACTTCAACTACTAGAACTACCTAGTAACTTTGCCTAATTTTGTTAACGTCTCCACCCCATTTATTCAAATTTCCTATTTTTAAGAATCGTCCGCAGGCAAGTGCCTGGAAGAAGTTGGAGCTGTCCCATGAGTATAAAAACAGAAACCAGTTACGGGAATATCAGTTGGAAGGGGTCAATTGGCTGCTCTTTAATTGGTATAACAGGTAAAGAAAAGAGTGGGCCTATAGATGGAGGCTTAGTCTGGGGTTATTTTTAGTTTCTCTTTAAATAGGTTTTTTTTTTTTAATCATACTTTTGAAAACATAGCTTTTGACGTGCCTTTCATTTTCCACGTTGAATTTGCAGGCAGAATTGCATCCTGGCTGATGAGATGGGATTGGGCAAAACTATTCAGTCCATTGCCTTCTTGCAGGAGGTATATAATGTAGGCATCCATGGTCCCTTCCTCGTCATTGCCCCACTGTCCACAATTACTAACTGGGAGCGGGAATTCAATACTTGGACAGAGATGAACACTATTGTGTACCATGGCAGTCTGGCCAGCCGGCAGATGATTCAACAATATGAAATGTACTGCAAAGATTCACGGGTGAGTTGTATTTCATAGAAATGCTACAGTTTAGAGTGAGCAGGCCAAAATACCTGGTATTTTAGAGGCTTTAATATAAAAAAGACTTGTGGTGGCTCTGTGATGTAAGGCATTTTTGTCTGTATTCTGCAGGGCATTTTTTTGATTTTGGTATTTTGATCCAGTAGACATTTTGAAGCACTGGAAGTTTTGACTTTATGAATACATATATTTTAAATAGAATTTTACCAGAATTGATGCAGTTTTGTCAAAAAGTATTTTCCAGAATGAAATTTATTTAGCCACTTTTAATTCCTTGATCCATACAGTGATCTTAAGGAACTCAAACCATTTCCTTTCCTTTCTTTCTTTTTTTTTTTTTTTTTTTTTTTTTTTTTTTTTTTTTTTTTTTTTTTTGAAAGTCTATTAAAATTTTTATCAAGATGAGTTCCTTTTTTTTTTTTCCCCTGGCTGGTGTAGCTCAGTGGATTGAGCACAGACTGGGAACCAAAGGGTCCCAGTTCGATTGCCAGTCAGGGCACATGCCTGGGTTGCAGGCCAAGTCCCCAGTGAGGGCCATGTGAGAGGCAACCATACATTGCTGTTTCTCTCCCTCCCTTCCCCTCTCTCTAAAAAATAAATAAATGAAATCTTTAAAAAAAAAAAAAAAGCCCTTTTAAAAAAAAAAGATGAGTTCCTTCATGTATCCTTTTTACCCTTGGATTTTACAAATTGTTTTTCTACAGTGAGTTTTCTGTGATTTTTGGTTCTGCTGATCTGATTTTATTCAAGTTATATTTTACAGCTCTTAATTTTGTTGAAATGATTAAACATTCTTCTGCCTACTTTTAGACTGTAATCAGTGCTATCACATACTGTGTCGGTGATTTTTCAGTTTCGTCTTGAGGTCTATCATTTTTCCAAGAAGCTGAATATGTTGAGGAGTCAATATATCTTACATTGAGTGATTTGGCACTGTTTATCAGGAAGACAAACAGCAGTGGAAGAGGGTGGTGGTGCAATTTGTATTTCCTAGTAAGCCTTCCTGAATATAGAAAAGGGAATGTATAATTCAGAAGAACTTTTTTTTTCTCTTTTCTTTCTTTTTAAAAATTTTTTAGTTCAGGTTTAATAGAAACAGAAGAGCTTCTTATTTAGGTACATTTTAGGCCTTTTCTGACTTTACTGCTTTCATGCCTAGGGGCGCCTCATCCCAGGCGCATACAAGTTTGATGCCCTGATCACCACTTTTGAGATGATACTGTCAGACTGTCCTGAGCTTCGTGAGATTGAATGGCGCTGTGTTATCATTGATGAGGCCCATCGACTAAAGAACCGTAATTGCAAGCTGCTTGATAGTCTCAAGCACATGGACCTGGTGAGTTCCTCACACTGACTTGTAGATAGAAATACCTGGAATGAAAATAAGCCTAATTTTCTGTGAAATTACTATACCCCTAATTCAGCAGAGAGTAGAAAGGAATGAGAAATTGATATTGGGTGGTGGTTATGGGAATGGTGACCTGAAAATCATGAAAATTTTAGAATTGGAAGGCAACCGTAGGTTAGTGGTTCTCAAGCAGGTGGAAAGGTGGGATACTGTTTTAGTTACCTAAAACAACAACTGTATTTTTCATGATACTCTAGGTCAGCAACCTGGGCTGGGCTCAACTAGGTCATCCTTTTGGTGGTCTTGTCTGGAGTCAGTAATGCAGCTGCAGCTAGCAGTTGGTGCCAGTTGTTGGCTAGAGCACCTGGGTCGTTTTCCACATGGCCTGTTTTTGTCCAGTTGTCCAGGCTTTACTGCTTTAAATGGTAGAATCAGAGCAGTGTTCCAAAGGGCAAAGGCAGAAGCTGCAGTGCCTTTGAGGTGTAGGCTCTGAATCTTACACAGTATCACTCTGCTACACAGAGCAAGTCACAAGGCAAGCCCAGATTCGAGGGGTGAACCTTGATAGGAGGAACTACAAGAATTAATGGCCGTATTTAATCCAGCACAGGTACCTTCCCTAGAGGGGGACATTAGTATATCTGTGGGGAGTTGAGTGTGGAGAGGCATATGTAGCTGAAAAAAGACATAGTTTCATATTCTGAATATTTATTTGTTTATGATTATAATATTCAAGTTAATTTGATATATTAAATAACATCAAAGGTTTTCTTGAACATTTTATGTTTATTGAAGGAGCGAGCAAGCTAAAGAAACATTAAGACAATAATCTGGTCTATTCCCATAATTTTACGGATAAAGAAAACCCGAAAAGTCCTTTGTGATTTTTGAGTCTTCTCAGTCTTCTGTTTTCTCCATGTCTAGGAACACAAAGTGCTGCTCACAGGAACACCATTGCAAAATACCGTGGAGGAGCTATTCAGTTTGCTCCATTTCTTGGAACCATCACAGTTTCCCTCAGAATCAGAGTTCCTCAAGGACTTTGGGGATCTCAAGACAGAGGAACAGGTAGGAAAACCTGTATCTGATGAGGTGCTAACCCCAGACAAAAAAGGTAAAGTTCGTACAAGACAGGTATCTATTGCCATAGGCATCAAAGGCTTTTTTGATCTTCTTATAACCTATGCCTACATCATTTGTGGCATTGTCAAAAATCTGTATTTTTCAGACAGTGGAAAACTTATATTTCTCAGTGTTTCCACGTAATGTTAGAATGTTTGTCTTCATGTTATTGATTTCTTTTCTTTCTGTTTTAGGTTCAGAAGCTACAGGCCATTCTCAAGCCAATGATGCTGAGAAGACTGAAAGAGGATGTTGAAAAAAACCTGGCACCCAAACAGGAAACTATTATTGAAGTAGAACTGACCAACATCCAGAAGAAGTACTACCGGGCTATTTTGGAGAAGAATTTCTCCTTTCTTTCCAAAGGGGCAGGTCACACTAACATGCCTAATCTACTCAACACAATGATGGAGTTGCGTAAATGCTGCAACCACCCATATCTCATCAATGGTGAGGAAATTTCTGGAAAATACCTGCCATTTCTATATTAGCTTTTCTAAATTATATTTCCCAGAGACAATGGGTACTTTGATGGATTCAGCCTAATTTGGGAGTCTAGGGGAGTTCTCCTTTTGAAACAACTCTTATGTGAAATATTTTTTCTAGTTCTTTCTACCCTCTTGATCCCGCATAATCTCCAAAATTAAGTAGGGTTTGCTGTTCAGAATTTCATGAATAACCACTCAAGTAATTTTGTTCTCTGGATAAATGTCCTTACTGGTACTTCCATTTTGCTGTTTTTGTTTTTGTTTTTTTAACTTTCTTTTTCTTTTTTTTTTTTTTTTAGATTTTATTTATTTTTAGAGAGAGGGGAAGGGAGGGAGAAAGAGAGGGAGAGAAACAGCAATGTATGATTGCCTCTCACATGGCCCTCACTGGGGACTTGGCCTGCAACCCAGGCATATGCCCTGACCAGGAATTGAACCGGGACCCTTTGGTTCCCAGCCCGCACTCAATCCACTGAGCTACACCAGCCAGGGCCCATTTTGCTGTTTTTGTTTTTGATGCCAGTGGGGTAGTAATAGTGGTTTGCATGTCTACATCCACACATTTACATATTTTTTCATCCTATTAATAATTTTAATCCTTACTTATTTGAAATATTTTGTATAGCACAATTGAAGATGAATTAGGATTTTTTTGGGTGCTGAATTCTGTGTGTGTGGTATGTTGATTTCAAGTCAGATTTCTCTTTGCTTTGCTTCCTTATCCTTGGTTAAATAATATATAGCCTTAGTATGTTTTTCTGGATCTCACCATCAAGTTTGATTTTTCTTTTGACAGGTGCAGAAGAAAAAATCCTAACAGAATTTCGAGAAGCTTGCCATATTATACCTCATGACTTCCACTTGCAGGCCATGGTTCGTTCAGCTGGCAAATTGGTTCTTATTGACAAGTTACTTCCAAAACTTAAAGCTGGTGGCCATAAGGTTCTGATCTTCTCCCAGATGGTACGCTGCCTAGATATCCTAGAGGATTATCTAATCCAGAGGAGGTAAGCAGAGAGTCATCCCTTTCTTTATGTTTACCGTATCCACATAAGGCTGCAAAAATATGGGAACATTTAATTTTGATCAGTACTGGGTTAAGAGAAGTATTTAAGACTCTCATTGTCAACTTTCTGTTAATGTTTTGATCAGATAAAGGTGGGGAGGTACTGGGGTTGATCCTACTCTGCTCTTCTGCTCTGTGTTTCTGCTTAGTCAGTTAAAAATTTTTTTTCTGTGACTTCCATACAGGTACTTATATGAGCGTATTGATGGGCGAGTTAGAGGTAACCTTCGACAGGCAGCTATTGACCGCTTCAGCAAGCCCGACTCAGACCGCTTTGTCTTCTTGCTGTGTACCCGGGCTGGTGGACTTGGCATTAATCTCACAGCTGCTGATACCTGCATCATCTTTGATTCAGACTGGAATCCACAAAATGACCTGCAGGTAAAGGAAATCATTGTCTTAGGGACTAACTACCTAACTTGGGAGGTTTTTCAACAGGATCAGGATCTCGTTGAAAGACTTGTCCTTTAGAGAGTGTGAAATTGTTAAAGGTGCCAGTCTAGATCAGAGGTCAGTAAGCTTTCTTGCAAGAACTGGATACTAAATGTTTTAGGCTTCGCGGAGCATATATTGTCTGTTGTAACTACTCACCATGCTCTTAAAGCACATAACCAGCCATAGACAATATATAAATGAAGGGTAGGGCTGTGTTCCACTAAAAGTTTACTTACAGAAATGCACAGTCATGCAGACCATAGTTTGCTAACTCCGGTTTACATGATGGGGTAATAATTTTATTTTGAAACTGACTTTTGCTTTTGAATTGATCTCATGGAAGTTTTATAGATGTGAAATTGGTATTTTGAGATTCACCCCTCCCTCCCCGTCACCCCAATTTTATGTTATTTTTGCCCTTTCCTTCTATTGTTTTATAACCAGGCCCAGGCACGTTGTCATCGAATTGGGCAGAGCAAAGCTGTGAAAGTTTACCGCCTCATTACTCGGAATTCTTATGAGAGAGAGATGTTTGATAAGGCTAGCCTCAAGTTGGGATTGGATAAAGCTGTGCTTCAGTCCATGAGTGGTCGGGATGGCAACATTACTGGAGTGAGTCCTCTTAGTCTGTTGATAATGTTGGTAGCAGGTTATAGAGATAGATGGAGACACAAACTATTTTTGTACTAGAATCTGACCGCCTTATTTTGAGTCTCAGTTGTTACCTCTTAAAATACAAGAAACTAAAATATGATATGGTTAGATTATATTATCTCAGTAGTCTTTTCATCTTGCTGTTGGATTTTGTAGATCCAGCAGTTCTCCAAGAAGGAAATTGAAGATCTGTTACGAAAAGGAGCGTATGCGGCCATAATGGAGGAAGATGATGAGGGCTCCAAATTTTGTGAAGAAGACATTGACCAGATCTTGTTAAGACGAACCACAACCATCACCATTGAGTCTGAAGGAAAGGGTTCTACCTTTGCCAAGGTATGTTCTCTCTATGTGTCTGTCAGAGGCTAGAGAAGCAGAGATAGGCACACGGATCTCGTAACACTTTTATATGTGTGTAAATTTTTTAAAAATTTTTATTAGCATTTATTTTATGCTGAACTTACCCCTGAGCGAAAAGTTTTTGTTTCTTCAGTTTCTTCTGGGATATCTTTTTCTTCTGTACAACCTCCTCTTCTGGTTTAGGAGCAGTCTGCTCTTCTTCAGTGGGGATCATCATCATAATATGACAGGGAGAGCTTGTTTATGGGTTAGTCCACCCATGAGCTCTCTTAAGTTCTGCGCCGCGGTTCACCTGCAGGTGCTAATGACCGGATAATCTATATCTAGACCCTTAAGTTCAGCATTACTCTGCATTTTTAAGCATGTGCAGCAAAAATTCAGCACTCTTATTGGGCCACCAGCCCTGTGTCTGGCCCCTCCGTTTGTCCAGGGCACACTACCAACTCCACCATTGTAACAAAGAAGGCATCGCATACATTGCTTCTGTAAGGTGACATCTCCCAGATACTTGGTGGCTTTCCAAATATGCATATCCTTGATGGCCTGGGTAGTTTGATGAGTGGTCTTAAAGTGAATCTGAAGATTTGAACTTCTGGATTTGCATGATTTTGTGGGGTTTTCTGGGTCGAGTGAACCATTTTCAGAGTTTACCACAGGCTGCTTTTGGGAAGAGCTAAATATATATTTTTAAAGTAGTTACTGTTTTCCCCTTGCTCAAAACAGTGGTGTAGTCAACTTTACTCTGTTCCTTTGTTCCTTACTAGGCAAGCTTTGTTGCTTCTGAAAATAGGACAGATATTTCTCTGGATGACCCCAACTTTTGGCAAAAGTGGGCCAAAAAGGCTGACCTCGATATGGACTTACTCAATAGCAAGGTGAGCTTCCTTTTCCTATAGGGAGGAAATAGTGCAAAAGGCACAATACTCTCAGGAATCTTTTTAGCTGCTCTGATTCTTAGATGCTGACCTTGATCTATGATGGTGTGTTATATGTAAGGGCCATTGTGAAAACTTTACAAAGTAGGCCCCATAAAACTGCTTAGATATCTACCACTTAATTTTGCTTCCTGAGTTCTTTTATTATTTTGTGTGTCCTAAAAAAATATTTATCTCTTTGAGTATCTACAGATGTTACACCCAAGGCTATTTCAATCCATGATTGTCTTAATGCCTTTCCCATAATCATATTATAGAGTTACATCTTCTGTTCTTTGCACAGAATAACTTGGTGATTGACACACCTAGAGTACGAAAACAGACTCGCCACTTCAGTACTCTGAAAGATGACGACTTGGTGGAATTCTCTGACTTGGAAAGCGAAGACGACGAGCGGCCACGCTCTCGCCGGCATGACCGTCATCATACCTATGGGCGAACTGACTGCTTTCGGGTGGAAAAGCACCTATTGGTCTATGGGTAAGAACCCACCTTGCCATCAGAGGTTGTGCATCTTCATCCTGATAGACACTGTTTGCCTTCCAGATTGGAGATTTCAAAGAGGGGGATAATGGGAAAATTTTATTCCATTATTTTGTTACCTTGTTTTCCCAAGATCTTTTTGTCTTCCACCTTTTGGGAGATGTGATTCAGAGTGGCTGGGGAATGTCATTGAATTAGAGTCCCCTGGAATATATTAATACAATTTCCTTTCTGTTTTTCTAGTTGGGGACGATGGCGAGATATCTTGTCTCATGGACGCTTTAAGCGACGTATGACTGAACGAGATGTGGAGACAATTTGCCGAGCCATCCTTGTGTACTGTCTTCTACACTATCGTGGGGATGAAAATATCAAAGGCTTCATTTGGGACTTGATTAGCCCTGCTGAAAATGGCAAGACAAAAGAATTGCAGAATCATTCAGGTAATTATCAACTCTTTACTTTTCATCTTTCTGTAGGTTATCTAATCCTTTTCAGGTCCAAAGGGTTTTCTCAATCCAAGTCTTCAATGTCTCCCCTTCCCCAGGTCTATCTATCCCTGTGCCCCGTGGACGCAAGGGGAAAAAAGTAAAGTCACAAAGCACTTTTGATATCCATAAGGCAGATTGGATCCGGAAATATAACCCTGATACTCTATTCCAAGATGAAAGTTATAAGAAACAC
Source organism: Micronycteris hirsuta (assembly GCA_004026765.1). Lineage (NCBI taxonomy): Eukaryota > Metazoa > Chordata > Mammalia > Chiroptera > Phyllostomidae > Micronycteris > Micronycteris hirsuta. The sequence goes on along the minus strand of PVJI01002968.1, from coordinate 27,791 downwards.
TTGAAACATCAGTGTAATAAGTAAGAGAATTTAGCAAAGACTAAAGAATTTTTCACCTCAAATTTTCTACACCCTTATTAAGCCAGCTCTTCCTTTCTCCTTTGTAGGGTGCTGTTACGGGTACGAATGCTATATTATCTGAGGCAGGAGGTGATTGGAGACCAGGCAGAGAAGGTGTTAGGGGGTGCCATTGCAAGGTAAAGTTCTGGTATATTTTTCTTCATGCCATGCCTTATTGAAGAAAAGATTGCTTTCCTTATTTTTTTCTATTGTTGGGTTGGCCAAAAAGTCCATTACGTTTTTTCTGTAAAATAAAAGACACATTTTTCATTTTCACCAGTAACTTTATTGATTTGGATATTTTGAGTATACCACCTATCTCCCACTATTGGCTTCTAGTGGGTAGAGGCCAAGGGTGCTGCTAAACATCTTCTAATGCATAAGACAGCCCCACGGCAAAGAAATATTTGGCCAAAATGTCAGTAGTACCAAGAAAGTTGGTAAACCACTTTTGACAAGTTCATTAAGTCACAGCACCTTCTCATACACTGCACAAATCTTTTTTTTTTGCATTTCAGTTGCATTTTTACCTTTCTTGAAGTAATAAAGTATAATATGCCAAAAATGTTGCACATTTTCCTCCATATTCAATATTAAAAAGGCACAAAAATTTACTGATTTTGATCATTTTTTTTTTACTATATTCTGATATATAGCTGTCAAAAAAAATACAGTCTAAAAAAATTGTTTCAAATGAAGTTAAAGACACTTAAGCACTACTAGAGCCGTCATACGGAAAAAATGTGATGGACTTTTTGGCCAACCCAATATCTTGAGATTACCTGATAATTAAAATATATATACTAGGTCTTTAATTCTGTACCTGATACCAGTGGAAGGAAATAGGTAGCTGCATGAGCATTTAAATTAACAGATAAATGATGATACTTATAGTAATCTCTCCAAGGATTATCATTTTAATTTCTTACATTGCTGTGCTCACTCTGCCCTGTTACACCTTTTTTCCATCCAAAGGAAAAATGTTTAATTAAAAAGTCAAGATTCACATTATGAGTAATGATAAAACTAAATATCCTTCCCTTGATAAGAGTTCAACTTTTGCATTTTTTTCTATTTAATTCTGCCATCTTGTTTTCTAGGCTTTTTAATTATTCCTTCCACCCCTTTTCTTGCCTATGGTAACATTAATAGATTCCCTCCCTCATAAGTTAGGATTAGTATCATTAACATTTTTAATACAACCTTTAACTTTACCAACATCTAGGTAATATTTGTAATCTCCCTTCCCCCTAGTATACTGTTAGTAGTCTTGGATAGAAATGTGGTATTTTATTTCTCAGTTTCCTTTTTGATTTTCTGGTGTTGCCCTCTTATACCTTTAGTGAGATTGACATATGGTTCCCAGTAGTGGATCAGCTGGAGGTTCCAACAACGTGGTGGGACAGCGAGGCTGACAAGTCCCTGCTCATCGGCGTGTTTAAGCACGGTGGGTACCTTCTCTGGGTGTTTCTTTCCTACTGTAGGTTTATGTCCACAGATGGAACATTTAGAAAAGTGCTCATGACCAGTAACAGTTCTGTGATTGATGTTCGATAAACTTATATTTGAATGGGAATCTAGTTCTTAAATATCCAGAGCAGAGCAATTCATCTCTATAAATAGATGTTCAAGAAAGACCAGATGGATAGTTAAATCCGCATGTAGGGAGTCTTCCATCTGTTCTCTAATAAGTGTTACCAATCTATATATTGTGGCATCTAGGTTAAGGCTCCACAGATCAGGCGAGGTAATTATGTGCTCACTGTCATTAACCATGGTTAATTTGTATGACTTTCCTGTGGCTTGCTGAAGGTGTTCTACTTGTATAACATCTCATTTGTTTAAATGTTCAGAAGTCACTCTGATGTAGGTGCAAGTAGTAGTTTGAGTGAAATAAAAATAGAATGTAAAAATGGAGAATACTCCCTGTTCACTCTTACCTAATAACAAATCCCAGGCATTAAAAGCAGTGAGTGCTAAATTCCAGCTCAATTACTTAGTGTATTGGAATATCATTTCTTTTTTAAAAATAATTTTCTGCCCTAGCTGCTGTGGCTCTCTTGGATGGAGTGCCTTCCAGTAACCAAAAGGTGGTGATTTTAATTCCAGGTCAGGGTACATACCTAGGCTGCGGGTTCGATCCCTGGTCTGGTCATGGACGGGAGGCAACCAGTCAATGGCTTCTCTCTCTCTCAAATCAATATTTCTCTCTCTCCCTTCTTCTCTAAAAGCAATTAAAAAGTGTTGTTGGGTGAGGATTAAAAAAAAAAGATAGGTTTCTGTTTACCGTATTTTTCAGACCATAAGACGCACCTAGGTTTTAAAGGAGGAAAATAGGGGGAAAATTTTTAAACCAAAAAATGTGGTAAAATATTTAATAACATAAATAACATAATATTTCACCAATGTAAATGTAAAAAGAACTCAGGTAAGCTGCATTTGGACTATAAGACGCACCCCCATTTTCCTCCCAAATTTGGGGGGGTACGTCTTACAGTCCAAAAACTACGGTACTTCTGTCAAGTAAAAGTAAAAGTAATGGCACTGGTCCTTGTGTTTTTGAAAAGTTTAATGGGATAAGAAAAAGCGTTAGCATTTGTGGTCTTAGATTTACTTACGAGACACAGAGGTTTAGAAGAGTACAAACATCCTGAAGTGTGTTCATTCATTTACCATTAATCAAAAGTTCAGTGTCTGCAAGTACAAGTTTTTTATCCTTTATTTGACAGTGTGTGACTTTTCTTTAAGTTATTTGGTTTTTTGTTTTTGTTTTTTTTTTTTTTTTTTTTTTCAGTTTCCCTTCTATGTAGTAAGAATAGTAGAAAGACTACCAGTTAAATGGCTATGTAAATCTATTACCATTTTACACAAATTGATTAAATTCCTAACTTCAATAATTGGTGTTAAAGCACTTTATAACTCGAAATTCATATAGAAATGTTAACAATAGTAATATAACCCAACAGCTGTCCAAGTTAACATTTAAACTATATTTTGCATTGTGAGTTAAGTAGCCCACACACTCTTAATTATTCCAGCAGCATACAAAATAAGCATAAAGGCAAAACAAATCCATAATTCTCTTCAGTTTATGGCCCTTTTTCTTCTAGGCTATGAAAAATATAACACCATGAGGGCAGACCCAGCTTTGTGCTTCCTGGAAAAGGCTGGCCGACCAGATGACAAGGCTATTGCAGCAGAACATCGAGTGTTGGATAATTTCTCTGACATAGTAGAAGGGTGAGCATTGGTATTTAGTCGTCTTAAAGTACTGAGTCTGCCCTATAAAGGCTGTTGGTTGCTTGTGCTAAGAGATAACACTAGTCTTGACTGAACCCATTGGGATTCTTAGTGGTGGTTATACTTATGAACGATAAACTCTTAACAAAGAATGAGACCAGCAGAAAGGATCCATAAACTGGCCTAGAACCATACACTGCCACAAGATGAAACTAAGGTGAAAATTAATATTACTCATAAATGGCGTATTTGATGTTCTATCCATTTTTCTTTGCAATGCTTTTCTGTTTAGCCACAGTAGTTGAGAGGATTGCTGGTCTTAAAAGATAATAGCATTGTAACTCTTTCATGACTCTTATTGTAGTAGAGATTCAGGGAATTTTAGCTCTGGCTAATCATCTGTCAAGTGTAATTGACCCATAAAGCATTATTCTGCCCGTACATGCCTCAGTGATGAGTTGCCATGCTAATACTGAGCCACCAGGTAGGGCAGTCTTGCCCTGGTTTGGGTGCCAGTGAGTTTAACAAAACTTCTCATATGGAGACCTGAGGGGCATGGGAAGTACTTGGCTTAAAACCCACACACTTTCATGATTGAGAGGTTTCTCTTTGATGATCTCAAACTCAGTTTACTTAGTGAAGGACCTGCAAAGGAAAGTAGGTACTGATTGCAAATCATTTATTATGTCACCTTTCTGCTCAGTAGAACAAAGTAAATAAAAATAAGCGTGGGCCATTCAAGTGAAGTAATATAAATAGTTGGGAAGGAGGTGGGAAATCGGTTAAGTAATAAAAAGGGGCTATGAAAAGATAGCAAGTGTGTTGGTCACTGTTTCGTTTCATATTCAAATAATTTAGAGTGCACTTCATCAATTTTTCCCAGTTCTTTGTTCTGTTGGATGCTATACCTAACTTACTCAGAGCTTAGGATCTGGCCTGCCATTCCTTCCAGCATGAAAGAAAAGACTGTTCCGTGCTGGAGTGTATATTTGGCCGGCTCTTCATCTTAGGTTCCTCTTAGTGAAAGAAGATATATCGCTAACATTTGCTAATGCCTCTGGATAATTTTAGGGTTGACTTTGATAAGGATTGTGAAGATCCTGAATATAAGCCACTCCAGGGTCCCCCAAAGGACCAAGATGATGAGGTGAGGATTCTCATTTAAGTCTATTTTCTCTATGACTAAATAGTTAAGCATTCTCTCATTCCTTAAACTCTGAAGTATATTCATTAATTTATAATACAAAATGTAATTGCCATTTGAGAATATAAAGCATTAATGGAAAGGATTATAATGCCAGCTGGGGGAGATCAGGGATAACTTTGTGGAAGAGGTGGGACCCAAGCTTGTGATTGGAAAATATTTTTTAAATAAATTCCTGAGTCCTTTTATCTTTAAGCCATTAGTAAGAATTGGCTTTTCAGGTTCTTCTTTCTTATTCTTTGAGTTCGTTGCTTCCAATTTTTTGTGAGGGTTCCTCAGATTTTTCTTGATCCCTTGGTGCCATAGAAGGACACACATGAGAGAGTGATTTCAGAGTACCAACTTCCCCCCCTTTCCCTCCCCCTCCATCCTGTGGGGTGGATCTCCTTCTCTAGGGTGATCCCTTGATGATGATGGATGAGGAGATCTCAGTGATTGATGGAGATGAAGGTAAACTTCTAGGTGAACTAGTACAATCTGTGTGGGGTGGTGGGTTTGGGGTATTATTGACTAAATTCTGTCCTATCCTGGGATTTCTAAAAGTTTTGCCTTTGGGTGGGTTGAAATATGAGCATTATCTCTACTGTTTTTCCTGTACTTCCTGTTCATTTAACTTTGGTTCCCACAGCCCAGGTAACCCAACAGCCAGGCCATCTGTTCTGGCCTCCAGGCTCTGCTCTGACAGCTAGGCTTCGGCGCCTAGTTACAGCCTATCAGCGCAGCTACAAGAGAGAACAGATGAAGATAGAGGCTGCAGAACGTGGGGACCGGAGAAGGAGGCGTTGTGAGGCAGCCTTCAAGCTGAAAGAAATTGCACGGCGGGAAAAACAGCAACGGTAAAGTATGGCTGGGAATTTGGGCTGAACTGTAAGCTTGTCTTCAACTATAAGCCCTATATTGAAAGCTGTCTTAGGAGGAAATTATTTGGAATTCACTACAGAGGGACCATCTTCTTTGCCCATAATTGTTATACTTCTGTGACAAAAATCTCACTTTCTGCATCATCATAACTCCCAGGAAGATCTGTATAGTCATTCTCATTTGCCCACATCATTTTTCCTCTTAGCTTGCTTAATCTTCCATGTTACAGAGTACCTCTTACTTCCTCTTCTGCTGTATCTTCTGGGCCTTTTCTTTTTTCGCATCTACTTTCAATTTTTGTGTATTCAGTTACCATATTTTGCTGTGTATAATGCGCATTTTTTTGCTGAAATTTTTGAGGGGAAAAATAAGAATGTGCATTATACGTGGGTAGTACCTGAAATACCTTGTATCTCTTCTTATTTTGTAATTGTTACATAAAATTTCTTGTACCATAATATGTTAAAAAATAAATGCTAAATTCCTTTATAATACAAAAAACAGATATCTAAATATAAAATAATTGAATTAAAAAATTAAAACAAAAGATATTTTTTCCTGCCCTGGCTGGTATAGCTCAGTGGATTGAGTGCGGGCTAGGAGCCAAAGGGTCGCCAGTTCGGTTCCCAGTCAGAGCACTTGCCTGGGTTGCGGACCAGGTCTCCAGTGAAGGTCATGTGAGAGGCAACCATACATTGCTGTTTCTCTCCCTCTCTTCCTCCCTCCCTTCCCTCTCTCTAAAAAAATAAATAAAATCTTCCCTTCTCTCTAAAAAAAATTTAAAAAATCTTAAAAAAAAAAAAAAGATATTTTTTCCTGAAAGCTTGGACCAAAAACGTGGGTGTGCATTATACACAGCAAAATACTTTAAATTGCACTAAGAAGTAACCAGTTTCCATGTGTTCTAATCACCGTTGCCTGACTCCTCTTCCCTTTGCAGATGGACAAGGCGTGAACAGACTGATTTCTATCGAGTTGTATCTACCTTTGGTGTGGAGTATGACCCTGACACCATGCAGTTCCATTGGGATCGCTTCCGCACTTTTGCTCGACTGGACAAAAAAACAGATGAAAGCCTTACCAAGTATTTCCATGGCTTTGTGGCCATGTGCCGCCAAGTGTGCCGTCTTCCCCCAGCAGCTGGAGATGGTAAGCGAGGTACAGATGTTGGGCTGAGTGGGGATGGGTGGCGACAGAAGCAACTCTTGGTTCACTTCTCCTTCCACTTCTCTCTCTTAACAGAGCCCCCGGACCCTAATCTGTTTATTGAGCCCATCACTGAGGAGAGGGCTTCACGGACTCTCTACCGTATCGAATTGCTTCGGCGCTTACGGGAACAAGTTTTATGCCACCCCCTTTTAGAAGACCGGTTGGCATTATGTCAACCCCCAGGTCCTGAATTGCCCAAGTGGTGGGAGCCTGTTCGACATGATGGGGAGCTTTTAAGAGGGGCAGCCCGCCATGGGGTGAGCCAAACAGACTGCAACATCATGCAGGACCCAGACTTCTCTTTTCTGGCTGCCCGAATGAATTACATGCAGAACCATCAGACAGGAGCACCAGCTCCCTCCCTGTCACGCTGCTCTACTCCACTGCTACACCAGCAGTATACTTCGCGCACTGCCTCACCATTGCCCCTGCGCCCAGAAGCCCCTGTTGAAAAGCCACCTGAGGAGACAGCTGCACAGGACCCTAGTCTGGAGAGTCTAACTTTAAAGCTAGAGCATGAAGTAGCCAGGAGCCGAGCAACCCCTCAAGTCTACGAGATGCGAGTAGCCCCCTCTGATACTACACCTCTGGTTTCCCGGAGTGTCCCACCAGTCAAACTGGAGGATGAGGATGATTCAGACTCTGAGCTAGACTTGAGTAAGCTGTCACCATCATCCTCTTCTTCTTCATCTTCATCCAGCTCCAGCTCCAGCACTGAGGAGAGTGAGGACGAGAAGGAAGAAAAGCTAAGTGAGTGCATGTGACAGTCTGTTGGAGTTCTTCCCTATTATTCCTCTCTGCTTTTTTCCTTCTTTTCTAAATGCATCCTCTGAGGGAGATTCGGATTTTGATTTGATAGGATATCAAAATTCTTTGGGTATTTAAAGCCTATATAATGCCATTCCTATATAACTCTGTTCTTTCATATTTGCTCACACATTCTGTATGATCTCTAGCTGCTGACCGGTCCCACTCAAAGCTCTATGATGAGGAGAGTCTCCTGTCCCTCACTATGTCCCAAGATGGATTTCCAAATGAAGATGGAGAACAAATGACCCCTGAGCTTCTGCTGCTACAAGAAAGACAAAGAGCCTCTGAGTGGCCCAAGGTAACAGCCTCATTCCTTGAAATGTAGAGTTTAGAAATACAGTGTAACAGGGAACAGATGACTCTGGTTTTCTTTGGTTGTGTTTGGTGCTACAAGTTTTTTTATGAAACTCTTTCCAGTTGATTTAGGAATCTGAGACTGTTAACCTCCCTCCTTTCTGCCTTTCGATTTTACTCATCCTGCTAATGATGGCATTATTGTTAGTCACAGGATCATATAGCTAATACTTGGGCCCTAAAACTGGTATTGATTTCTTTTTCCCCACTCAGGATCGTGTCCTGATAAACCGCATTGACCTCGTCTGCCAGGCTGTACTCTCAGGGAAGTGGCCTTCTAGCCGCCGGAGCCAGGAAATGGTAACAGGAGGAATTTTGGAGCCAGGCAACCACTTGCTAGATAGTCCCTTATTGACTCCAGGAGAATATGGTGACTCTCCAGTCCCCACACCACGAAGTAGCAGTGCAGCTTCCATGGCAGAGGAGGAGGTGTCTGCAGTCACCACCACAGCAGCAGCTCAGTTCACCAAACTTCGCCGAGGCATGGATGAGAAGGAGTTTACGGTTCAGATCAAAGATGTAAGTTTAGCATTTAGGTATTGGGAAGTGGGGAAGGAGGCCAGAGCTCTTGCTAACTAGTTTCACTAAACTCATTTGGTTACCTAACTTTAAAAATGAGAGGAGAAAGAAAGATTAGAGCTCACAAAGATCCATGTAGGAAAAGTCATTGCAGTAAAGGAAGGGATCTTATGGCTTGTATCTCCTAGTCCTGAGGACTAGATTAAAAGAACCCGTACTTTTTAAAGAAGTTTAATTGGCAGAGGCTTCTATTGAGTGGCTTGTTTCTAGATCCTAGAAACGTAGTTTTTAAAAAATTTAAATTGTGGGAAAGCTGATAAAATGACACTTAAGTATTATGGGCCTACTAAATTAAAAAGGACTCATCTGTACTGAAATTAAAAGTGTTACTCTATAGATGGAAATTTTTATTTTTCCTGATCCTCTTCCACATTGAATACTATTTGCTGGTTATTAAGTGTGCAACAAGAAAAATTTCTTAAATTATCGGGTTGGTCAAAAAGTCTGTTACATTTTTTCTGTATATGGTTCTAGTAGTGCTTAGTTGTCTTTAACTTCATTTGAAACAATTTTGTTAGATTATATTGTGACAGCTGTCATATTCACATACGTTTTTTTTTAAAACATCAAAATTGGTGAATTTTTGTGCAGCCAGTTTAATATTGAAGATGAAAGACGATGTGCAACATTTTTGGTGTACTATGCTTTATTACTTCAAGGAAGGTAAAAATGCAACTGAAATGCAAAAAAAAAAGATTTGTGCAGTACATCAAGAAGGTGCTGTGACTTACCGAACTTGTCAAAAGTGGTTTGCAGTTTCTTGGTACTGTTGACATTTTGGCCAAGTAATGCTTTGCCGTGGGGCTGTCTTATGCATTAGAAGATGTTTAGCAGCACCCATGGCCTCTACCCACTAGAAGCCAATAGCAGGATATAGCTGGCATACTCAAAATATCCACATCATTAAAGTTACTGGTGAAAATGAAAAATGTGTCTTTTATTTTACGGAAAAAATGTAACAGACTTTTGGCCAACCCAGTGACAGGAATAACAGGATTTCACCCCTGTGATGAGTTTCCATGCTAATACTGAAATACCAGGTAGGGGGTTTTACCCTGCATTGGGTGTTGTTGAGATACATTTTGCTTCTCTTAAAGGCACCTAAGGGGCACTAGGTCAAGAAATGAAACACTTCTAAAGAAAAAGTGTGTATCTTTTGTTATATCTCTAATTTCTACCCTTTAGTTCATTGGCCTTCTCACTGTCATTGAGCCAGAAGATGACTCTTACCCCAGGTCCCCCAAAGCTTAACCCTTACTTTAATAACATGTGCCATGTGGTGCCATATGATGTCTTGGGTGGGTGGGTTGTCTTCCTAGGAGGAAGGACTGAAATTAACATTCCAGAAGCACAAATTGATGGCTAATGGGGTAATGGGAGATGGACATCCTCTGTTTCATAAGAAGAAGGGGAACAGAAAGAAGCTAGTCGAGGTGAGTGGTAGAGAAAGTCTTTAATGTAATAATTAGATAAGAACTTTTTATTCTTAGTAATTGATGACGGCTGTTGGGATTGAGGGTCTGGAAGATGTGATAGTTACTTTACGGCTACCATTGGCTCTGCTCCCCCTCCCTTCCTGCCCCAAAGAAGAGTATGTGCTCATGGGGGTGGATTCTGGGTTTGCAGCTGGAGGAGGAATGCATGGATGAGCCTAATCACCTTGATGTGGACCTGGAGACTCGGATCCCTGTCATCAATAAGGTGGATGGTACTTTGCTGGTGGGTGAGGATGCTCCTCGCCGGGCTGAACTGGAGATGTGGTTACAGGGTCATCCAGAGTTTGCTGTCGATCCCCGATTTCTAGCGGTGAGTGGCAGTTCCATCCAGCAAAATTTAAAAGTCATTCCCTTAATTTTTAAGCTGTGTGAGAGGGAGGAAGCATGCCATATTATGTCATTGTTTCTGCACCTGCAAAATGGTAGTAGTACCTGCCAGTCATCCTACCTCACAGAATTGTGAGGATCAAAATAAAATAATGTTAAAGCACTTGTTAAATTGGTAGGCAAATATTTCCTACTAAACTGTCATACAACCACCTAAAATTTTGGAGAGATATGCTTAATGGCAATTTTTCACTAGGACTAATGTTTTTTTTTTTACCAATGAAATAAGCTCTTATTGTTAAACTAGACACAAATACCTTAGTAATTATTCCATAGGGCATTTTTATTCCTCTAGGATAACTGATACTTTTCTGTTGCAGTACATGGAGGATCGTAGAAAACAGAAGTGGCAGAGATGTAAAAAAAATAACAAGGTAGAATTGAACTGTTTGGGAATGGAACCAGTACAGACCACCAACTCTAGGAATGGAAAAAAGGTGAGTGAGACCGAGGCATTACTGCTCTGTTCCCACACTAGATGAAATTATTTAATGCTGTTTATCTTTTTTCCAATGTATGTTTGAGAAAATGTATCATCAGTTCACAAATAAGGAAGCCAAAGTACTTTTATTGGTATTTTTGTAGTATTTTTATATTTTATAGCATCATCATCTCCAGAAGAACAGTAAATTCTAAAAATTAATTTCAGCACTTTAAACATATCAAAATGCAAGAATTTGTAAGATGTGTTAGAACATTCAAGGCCTTAACCTACTCTTCTACTGACTGAGGAGTTTTTGGCAAACCCTTTAACCTTTTCAGTTTATACATCCTGAAAAGTGAGGGGTTTGGAGCAGATAATGTCTAAAAGTCTTTTTTTTTTTTTTTTTTTTTTTTTAAGATATTATTTCTTTTTAGAGGAAGGGCAAGGGAGGGAGGAAGAGAGGGTGAGAAACATCGATGTGTTAGAGATACATCCATCAGTTGCCTCTCACACGCCCCAGAGACCCAGCCTGCAACCCAAGTGTGTGCCCTGACTGGGAAACAAATTAGCCACCTCTCAGTTCACAGGCTGGCACTCAATCCACTGAGCCATACCATGCAGGGCTAAAAATTTTAGGATTCTTTATTTTAGAAGTGATTTGGAGGCCTACTAAGGAAAACAGTCCTGGCATTTTATAACATATGAGGTTGAGAATCACTAATAATACACCAGTAATGGAAAAAAGCAGGAAATCATGTTTTATAGTTTATCATAACAATTTTGATCAGTAAGGTATTTTATTATTTTCAGGTATACCTATGTTTTTATCATGGTTATAGATAATCTGGTAGATTAAGTATCTATAATGCAGAAGTTTCTCTTAGTTATGTTTAGCTCACTTTCAGCAATAGTTATATTTTTTAAACATATAAATCAAGGCTTGGTTTGGTAGGCAATCATTTGTAATGGATTAGCACTTTTGTATACTCATTTTATCTAATCATTCCTCATTTGATCTTTTACATCCATCTTTTTACATGATTTCTTTTTTAACAAAATTGATTTCCAAATGAACATAACTATCTTTTGTACTTAACAAATTCTGAGAACATTATTTTGCACATAATATGTATTTATTTGTGACATGAATCTATGAGGATTATTTTATATTGGTGAAGTGGTTTCACATAAATTTTGTTACCATAGAAAAATGTTTTAATTTCTCTCTTAGTTTCTGTGGGACCAAATGGGTAATAAGCAGAATGGCTGATATGGAAGCTGATGACGAGAAGGCTGGTACCTTCTCTGTCTTGAATTTATCATTATAGAGCAGCCTGTAAAAAAGGCTTTCCCTCCTTTAATCCTAAAACTAGTATTACCTGTTTTTACCTCAAGTACTTTTGCTGCTACTTTTTATAGTCAGTTGATAACTCGAAGGGTCATAGGAAGTCACAGAAAATAATGACTAGTACAGAATTCTTAATGCAGAACTGATACTGCATCTAGCACTACATACTTTATTAGTGAGACCTACAGGAGTTTAGGTGCTATTATAATATTTTAAAAGTCTTTACAAATAGAGTTTCGAGATGTTTGGTTTTTGAAAGATATAAAGGTATATTCTCATGTTAGGTGCTAGGCTTAGATTGGGCAATGTCCAGAAACACAGGAACCAATTGTCTGAGTTTAATGCCAATTTACCCAGCATTATACTTACGTCTAGCAGAGCAGAGGCACTAAAAGTAGTAATTTCTAGCATCAGTGAACTTAACCAAAATTTACAGTCAGAACATCTAGAAGAAGCAATTTAAAATTCAGCAGATATGTAAGGTTTTTATCACTGTGAAAACTTAATTCTGTTAAATTTGGTGAGGAGCTAGCCACAATCTTTTTGGTGTTCCAGACATCCAAAAGTGTAATCTGACCTCTCTTCAGTTTACCCACTATGACTCGATAATGAAGGACAGTATCGTGAATATCAATACAGTTGTGAGGCACTTTCACATGATAAGGTCATGTGAACAACCTGCTGTCAGTAGAGTTTACTGTGCAAGTACCGATTCATTCAGTGTCTTACTTAGGCACCTCATTAACAAAGGTAAGCATTTGTGAAGTGCTTGGCTAGAGTAAAAGTATAATGTAGTCATAGAAAAAGCAAAACTCCGGTTCACATGAGTATCAGTATCAATTCCTTGATCTTAGCATCAGAATTCTCCAACCAGCTATGTCCAGCATCTCCTCCCCATTACCCATTAAGCCTCCTCATTTTGCCCCTCCGATAGTTTCAGTGAAAACGCTTTTGTGAGCTAGGACTCTGTTTACTTATGTTTCACTTTTTTCCTTTCTTTTTATTGTCTTTTTCTGTTCCTTCCTCTCAGGGTCACCCTGCTGAAACTGTGTTCAACCGGGTTTTGCCAGGGCCTATTGCACCAGACAACAGTAAGAAGCGAGCCCGTAGGATGCGACCAGACCTTTCTAAGATGATGGCCCTGATGCAGGGTGGAGGCACTGGGTCCCTATCTCTGCATAATAGCTTCCAGCACAGCAATAGTGGCCTGCAGTCTGTGTCATCTCTGGGTCATAGCAGTGCCACTTCTGCATCTTTGCCTTTTATGCCATTTATGATGGGTGGTGCAGCATCATCCCCTCATGTAGACTCCAGCACCATGCTTCATCACCACCACCACCACCCCCACCCCCACCATCATCACCATCACCATCCAGGCCTGAGAGCCACTGGTTACCCTTCTTCACCAGCCACTACCACCTCTGGTACTGCCTTGAGGTTGCCACAGCTGCAACCTGAGGAGGACGAGGACGATGAGGATGAAGATGATGATGATGATTTATCTCAGGGCTATGATAGCTCAGAAAGGGACTTCTCACTCATTGATGATCCTATGATGCCAGCCAACTCAGACTCCAGCGAAGATGCGGATGACTGAAGCCTCAGCTTGGTCCCCATTGCTTGGGTGGCTGCTGTATTTTCATTTACTCTGGCCCTTGGACTATGGAAAAGTGGGAGGGGCAGGGGAGATGTGGGGAGACCCAGGACTCCCACTCCAGGAGGTGAAAAGGAAAAAGAAAGCTTGTACCTGACTGCTTCCAAATTTGAGTGGATTGGGTGGGCAGGGGAACTCCTAAAATAATACATGACCACTTCCTCATTTCTGGGGAAGGAAAGGAGACTAGAGCAACTGAGGCGCTCACCCCTCCCTAGACACCTCCATTAACCACAGACTATGTAGCGCTGGCCCTAGCCTCTGGCAGAGCCTGTTCCTGGCCGAACTGTGGATACAGCGGGAGGGTCAGGAACTGTTACTTTCCTTCCCTTGGCATTAATAAATTTAAGTTAATCCTTTTCCACTCTTTCCTGTTCTACATTTGCTCAAATCCAATATAAATATTAATTTTAAAGAGTTGCTGTTCAAGATGGGTAATTTCAACACCACTTTCCTGAAGTTCATTACTGTTCATGCAAAGTTAACTTGGATAGGGCAGACAAGTCATTTGCACACCATGAAGTACAGGGTGTCCAGTTTGCTAAAGGCAAGGGATTTAAGCTAAATAGTAGGCAAAATGTTCCATTCAAACTCCAGGTTCTTAGAAGAGATGAGAAGGAAGAATTTCGGCAAGAACCAGGAACGTTTTGTATCGGATTAACTGAAGTAACCATGCTTTAGTGGTGTTACTTTATGAACTGTGACAAGGAGGTTGACGACGATCTCATGACTTGGGCCCCCGGTGCGGTGTAGAGTGAATCGTTTTAAGCCATTTGTTTCTTATGACCCTTCCCCTAACATTCCAGCGATCAGATGAAGCCTGGGCATTTTATATACCTTTTCAAAGCGAAGTCCTTCCCCATGGCTTGGGTGGTAGGTTTATCGGGAGGATGGGTTCTCTCTCCCTGGTTTGAACACACTGCGCAGAGCCCCTCACTCAGTGTTCTGGCATGGAGGGTTCTTTCGGCTCTGCAGGAGCAGAGCCTTTTGCTTAACCATATCTAGGAAGGGAACATGCCCGCTTACGCTGTAGTCTCCCCACTTCCATCCTACGCCAGCTCCCGCTCTTTGGGCTTCCCCTTTGCCAATGGGTGGGGCGGTTACACCCGCGTAAGGTAGCTCGTGCGGAGCGGAGCCGGCACGTCAGGCCTCCGGCCTCAGGATTGCCTGGCCCCAGCCGCCTGAGTAAAAACAGCTCCTGGAACCTGCGGCCCTGTGGCGAGTAAGAGCGGAGGCAGAGCGTCACGTGATGACGTCAACTTGCGTGCTGTTGTTACCAAGTTAACACGAAAACCCCGCGAAAATATAGACTGCACGTTTTGTTTATTTCCCCGCTTTTTCTTCTTCCCCCTAACCTTCGGAGGGAGGAGTTTAAAAAAAGTAGCAAAACCTAGCGCTGTTCGGACCCGGAAGCGGAAAGGGCACCTTTGAGGTCGATACTTCCGGGTCACTGAGAGAGTGCGGGATTCCGGGGCCGAGAGCGGGTGGTGGAGCCGGGACCTCGCGTGATTCTCGGGACCCGAGGCGGAGCGGCGTCTGTGGCTATGGCTGTGACTCTGGACAAAGATGCTTATTACCGGAGAGTGAAGAGACTGTACAGCAATTGGCGGGTGAGATAGATCCCGTAATTTTCCCAAGGGAGCCCCTCTCTCATATCCCATAATAACCCCGTTTCTCGGCGCCCTACATTCCCTTTCCTTTGAGAATTCCCGGTTTCAGTGTCGCGCCCCTTTAGTTGCTCCAGGATCACTCACTGCAGGCGGCCCCGAGCGCTGCCTGTAACAGGGAGTCCCCCTGCCCTGCGGCCACCACCATCTTACCCGCGTGCCGGCCGCCGTCATGCATAACAGCCACCTTTCGTAGTCTCTTCCCGCCCTAGAAGAGGCATCATCATTCCCTCCCACTTCGTGGTCACGTCTTGCTGCCCGCTCCTGCAGTTCGCACACACCCACGCACTCGCTCTGCCCTTCCAGGACCTGAGTATTCCAACCAGGTCCCGCCAAAATTACAACCATCTTCGTAAAGGATGGATGGAGGGGCTAGGAAACTGTAAATTGGGCTCTTCGCGTTAATTCTTTGCGGGGCTTTTGCTAGAGTTAAAGAATATTGTTCACACGCAACCGCCTCATTTTCTAGGCCCTGCCTTGGGTAACAGAAACCTAACGCTGAAAACCTGCAGCCAGTAGTACTGCAAAAAACGATGTGTTGCATGAAACGTGATTAGTTTTCCTGCCTGGTAGAGTGGGGCGCGTGTACAGAAAAAGAGCTGTTGCAGTTCCCAGTCCTTTAAATATTGGGCAGTTTTGTTGCTTGAAAAACGTCCACTGTTAGAATTTATTCTTATGATAGTAATTTGTCAATGAGACACTTGCTTGCCTTCTGTGATGCAGCCTGAGCTGTTCAGCTTAAGTCTGGCCTCTGAACTCTGTCGTCCAGGAAAGATAAGTGAATAAAGACTCTTTAAAACCTGAAAAACGCCGACAAAAATGTTCAATTCTGATTTCAGCATTGTAAGGTGCCTTTCAAATTGATCTACTAAAAACCAAGCTATTAAAATTGGTCATTTCCCTGCCATTCACATTAAAGTTTCCTGTGCATGTTTTTTCTTCTGAGTGTAAATGCCTTAGATAATTGAAAATAAAGTGGATTCTAAGTAACATTTCATGAAAAGCAAAAATAAGGGCTCTGCTACACAAGTGCTGAACATAAATTTTATTTTCAAAAATTTTTGTTGGTTAGTTTTTACCAAATGGTTTTATAGCTTTTTTCACTATCACATTTTAAAATTTAAACATGATCCATGTTACAAGTCCTCTAAAAGTTCCGGCTTTTTTAAAGAGTAATACATGCTGATGTGCGGGAAATAATCAGAAATCCTCTCTTCCACCCGTAGATCCTGAAATTATATACCTTTGATGTGGAGGTTGTTTCTAGTTTCGGTGATTAGGAGTTTATCAAATTATTCATCCTCTTGAAACCATTCATGAAAGCTAAGATTTAGAGCTCACTGTTCCCTACGTGATAATTAAACATAAAGCATGAAACTAAGGAGAACTTGGAAGAGTGAAGACAAATTGGCAAACTTAATCTCAAATGACAGTCTTTAAATCCATGAAAACTCATTTATTAGCCCTCATTTTTTATTTCTCAAAAATCATTAAAATTTGTGTTGACTCTTCTGTTTAATTGAATGACATTTGAAGGGGGTATGTTAGATGTTGGCATTATGAAATTGAGCCATCATAAAATTAGCCAAATTTGTGTCTAATAAAAATTTATTTGAATGGACTTTTTTTAATAATTAAATTTTAATAACTATGACCTGTAGAATTACTTTCCGTATGCACCATCTTTCTAGTAGAGTACTTTCATTCTGATCTACTTAAGCAGAGATCATAGTTTTCTAGGATAAAGAGAGTGATATATATCGGTACATGCTATGTTTTTTTTTTCTACTTTTCTTTTACACTTTTTCCTTTAATAAGAAAAGTAGCATTGAAAAGAACTTGCAACTAACTATGTAAGTCTCTGTTATGACAAACGTTGACTAACTAAAAAATTAGTTTGGGCTTTGCATTACTTTATAGTCTTGGATACCTTTAAGCATAAGTGTTTCAGGACTCTGTAGTTGCACAAGCTAACACAAGGTAGGTCAGACTCTCTTCAACTACATAGAATTGGAGAAAACCAGAAAGCTACTACCATTCTCTCCACCTTTTTAAAATAACACTGGGAGCTAATGTGGCTTCTAATCTCAAGCTATCTGCAAATTGAGTTCGGGTTAGGTACATATTTTTGTGGGGCTACTGCAAATAAGATATATTATTTCTTACAATTTTTATAACATGGCCTAAAAACAACTGCAATATCACGTACTTTTAATTGTTTGAGTAAAAATTTCTAAAACAAATCTCATATTTGAGAAAATAGGGTCAGCCAAAAATCAAACAGGAGACCTCATAATAACTAGAACTTACTGTTTTATGACTCTTCTTGAATGTTTGAATCTAGTCCAGTCCTGCCTCTTATTTTTAAATTAGAACTGCTATGAGCAGAAAGTGTTTGCAGCACCTTTGTATTTCTGCATCAGGAAACCCCAGGTGGTAGTGGTGGGTCATACAAGGGGCTATGGGCTTCTCCTCTGTCCTCCTGCACTTACCGGGTCTTAATTCAGGGCTTCCAAGCCTTTTCATGACCTTTCAATCTTTTCTTTCTTCCTTTTTCTTTCAAATCCTCACCTGGAGATGTGTTTATTGATTTTAGAGAGGAAAGAAGAGAGAGACATCAATCGATAGCCTCTCGTACTTGCCCCAACTAGGAATTAAACCCACAACCTAGGTATGTGCCCTGACCAGGAATCCAACAGAACCTGCAACTTTGCGGTGTAAGGGATGACACTGTAACCAACGAAGCCACCCGGCCAGGCCTGTGATTATTTTTAACTAAGTAATGGAATTAGTACTGCATGGGGTACCAGGGGGGAGGTTCCCACCATTCTGGGATCTTAGGGGCTTTGAAAGCTGAGAGATACAATATCCAGGCACAACTATAACTTTTGAGATCTACGAGTACCTATTAGTGTATCCAGCTGTGAGTGAACCTTGACTTCTGTCATCTGCCTTTTATCCCAAAAGAATTCTGTAAAATATCAAAATTGCAGCTGTTTTCAAAAGAAATGCCAATCCAATGCATTATTCATGTACCTCTACCTGTCAGGACTGAGGTAGTGGGTGGCTGCAACCCTAAAAAGAAAATTTATGCCCTTGGAGAAAACTGAAGCTATATTGTCAATGCTTTTCTTGAGTGCCACTCTCTGGGTCTTTGCTGATTTTTTGTCAGGGACAAATTTTTTGCTCTGGATTGCTCTCCAAGACTAGGCAGTTACTTTGGTGGATTAGGAAATATAGGCAATTCCCATACTACTTTCAGCAAGATAATGTTCATCTCAGTTCTTTACAGCTCTTTTATCTTTGGATGGAGATAGGGAAGGTTGAAGTAATGCTTTGGTCTCTTGAGTAAAGAGGAGTAAAGATGGAAGGAAGTAGAATGCTTGGACAGGTTGGGATTCATTTATTCTTGCTTACTTTTTATAGTCTATAGTTACCAGCTTTTTTATATTTATTTTTTTATCCCTATTACCAAGTATAGTTAGTGCCTGGCATGTCATAGGAATCCAGTGAACAGTGGTGATGACTTCTGAGCTTTCATGCCTCCTTTCTTGGTTTGAAAGGATTTTTACCCAGACTATATTTATGATGACCATAAATTCTGCCTTTCCTGAAACTGTTCACCTTTTGTCCTTATGTAATTATTAATGGCACACCCTTTTATTCTCAAAATTGTCTCAGTTTGGCTGATAAGTTATGTGGGTAATCTAGCTATAACCACACTTCAAGAATGTTTCGTCTTTTAATGCAGTACCCAATTGGGTACTTCAAGGGAAGGTGTGTACTACAATATTTCCTCAATTTTCATTGTTCATATATTACCTTCACAGTTTTTGCTGATTCCTTAACCACCTATATTATCTACCTTGCACTTTAAAAATTATTTTTTTATCAAGTAATATATATATAGGTTTAAAAAAAACAAATACTTTTGAAAACCTTAAAGAAAAAGTCACTTCCCCCAGAAACAACCACTTTTATTTCTTCTCTTTCATATTTTGGAGTAATGTCTACTGTATATACTGCTAGTTCTTAACTTGTTGGTTTATTATGTTAATTCTTTTGGTAAATTAGGATTTAAATTGAACTTTTTTATGCCATCACACCTATTTTAACTTCCTTACCTCCTGATACTTTTAAAATTTCTTCTTGACACATTGCTATGAAAGATTTCAAACATACAGAAAATTGAAAGAATTTTACAGTGAATATCCATGTTCCCTAGATATATGCTAGATTATACAATTAGCATTTTATTATACTTGCTTAATCAAACATCCACCCCTCTCGATAAGATTTTTTTCACAATTTTTAGTAAAATCAGTAGTCAGTTTACATTGCTAATGCTCATGTAAATAGTTTCACTGGTGGGTAAAGTAACAACAATGACCTTTTTCCTTTTCCTGTGTAGTTTTTATTTTTCCTGGCATTAATAATAGCCTCAATTTTTCTCCCTTTTTAAACATCCCTAGCCCTAATTTTTTCCTGTAGGTTTGTCATAATCTCATCAGTCATTTATTCTAAAATTCTCACATCTCCGTATATTTTATTGATTATGTGTTTATTTTTTAAAAACCACCACCACCACCTCCTCCACCCTCCCAACCTTATATTACGCTCTGTCTGCGTAGGTTGCTCTTCAGGTCTCTTGAACCTTGGGACTTTCCAGTGTTGAGTCCCCTATACCCTACATCCCATGTCTTGATTTTCTTTATTTTGTTAGAGCATTTTCTTTTAAGAGATTCTTAAGGAGGGATACAGAAAATACGTATTCCTTGATCTCTTGTGTTTCTCAGAAAATTTTATTCATCATTACTTTTAGTTAATAACACAATTCAATCAGTATGAAATTTGAGGGTGAAAATCACTCAGAATTCTGCTCAGAATTGAAGCTATTGTTTGTCGGTCTTCAAGCTTACAGTATTATTCTTGTGAAGGCAGATGTGATTCTGTTTCCTGTCCCACTATATGTGGCCTGTTCTCTCTGAAACATTTAGAATCATCTCATTATTCCATATATTTTGAAATTTCACTACATTGAGTTTGGAAGTGGGGACCCCTTTTGGTCTTGACTTATATCCTGTGGTGCCGGAATCTTTCTTTGATGATTTTCTCCCTTTCATTTCCTGAATGTTTTCCCTCTCTATCTTCTCTCTCTCTCTCTCTCTCTCTCTCTCTCTCTCTCTCTCTCTCTTTTAAATCTGAAATGCCTATTTAGTAAAGTTTTGACCTCTTGGCTTAAATTTGTTATTTTTCGATTTTATTTTCTATCCTTGTCTTTGACTTCAGTTACTGTTTCTTAACTTTATTTTGCAACTTTCTGTTGATTTTTAGTATATCAACTGGTTTTTTAAAATATATGTTATTGATTATGCTGTTACAGTTGTCCCATTTTTTTTCCTCTCCTTTATTCCCCTCCATACTGTACTCCCCCTCCCATCATCATTCCCCACCCCCCCTCCCTTTGTATATGTCCATGGGTCCTACATATAAGTTCTTTGGCTTCTCCATTTCCTATACTATTCTTAACCTCCCCGTGTCTATTTTGTACCTACCATTTATGCTTCTTATTCCCTGTACCTTTTCCCCCATTCTCCCCACTTCCCACTGATAACCCTCCATGTGATCTCCATTTCTATGAATCTGTTCCTGTTCTAGTTGTTTGCTTAGTTCATTTTTGTTTTTGTTTTTTAGGTTTGGTTGTTGATAGTTGTGAGTTTGTTGTCATTTTACTGTTCATAGTTTTGATCTTTTTCTTAGATAAGTCCCTTTAACATTTCATATAATAAGGGCTTGTGACAATGAACTCCTTTAACTGGACATTATTTGGGAAGCACTTTATCTGCCCTTCCATCTAAATGATAGCTTTGCTGGTTAGAGTAATCTTGGGTGTAGGTCCTTGCCTTTCATGATTTGGAATACTTCTGTCCAGACCCTTCTTGCCTGAAAGGTTTCTTTTAAGAAATCAGCTCATAGTCTTGTGGGAATTCCTTTTTAGGTAACTGTCTCCTTTTTCTCTTGCTGCTTTTAAGATTCTCCCCTTATCTTTAATCTTGGATAATGTAATTATGATGTGCCTTGGTGTGTTCCTCCTTGGGTCCAACTTCTTTGGGATTGTCTGAGCTTCCTGGACTCCTGGAAGTCTATTTCCTTTGCCAGGTTAGGGAATTTCTCCTTATTTATGTTTTCAAATAAATTTTCAATTTCTTGCTCTTCCTCTTCGTCTAGTACCTCTATGATTCGAATGTTGGAACGTTTAAAGTTGTCCCATAGGTTCTAAGCCTCCTCATTTTTTTTGAATTCTTGTTTCTTCATTCTGTTGTGGTTGAATGCTCATTTCTTCCTTCTGTTCCAAACTGTTGATTTGAGTCCCGGTTTCCTTCCCATCACTCTTGGTTCCCTGAACATTTTCCTTTATTTCACTTTGCCTTCACTTTTTCCTCTTACTTTGCTACCATACTCAACCAATTGTGCGAGCATCCTGATTGCCAGTGTTTTGAACTTTGCATCTGATAGATTGACTATCTCTTTATTGCTTAGTTGTATTTTTTCTGGAGCTTTGATCTGTTCTTTCATTTGAGCCACATTTTTTTGTGTCCACATGCCTGTTACAATATAAGGGGTAGAGCCTTAGTTATTGGCCAGGGCGGGGCAACTCACATGGCTTGTATGTGGGGGAGGGGTCCGAGAGGGAACAATGCCGCTTGCTTAGCTCTCTGACAACTTTCACTCAGTCACTTCCTCTGCTACCCACAAGCAGATTGGTCCTTTTTGGTGCTGATTCCCAGGTGGGTGGGCTTGTGTACGTTTAGAACACAGGTGGAAAACACAAGGTTCACAGGCCGAACCCAGCCCTCCACCTTGTTTTTTCCAGCCCAGCATCTTGTTTCTACCCGGCTGCTTGAGCTCCTTTTCCCTAGTCAAGGAGTACTTATATTTATACAGCTCTAAAATTACATTTGGCCCTTTGAAGGCAGCTGCAAAGGTGATGTGGCCCCTGTTGAAAACGAGTTTGACACCCCTGTTCTAGGACCCTTTTGGGTCTCTCCAATGAATTCTCCTATTAGAGTGAGAGTTTCTCCTGCTGCCACAGCCCCCACGGGTTTTTCAGTCAGAGGTTTTGAGGCTTTATTTCCCCGCACTGGAAGCCTGGGTGCCACGGTTTATCTGCACTCAAATGTGGGACTGCCTGCTCCGCTAGCCACCACCTTGCCAAGCATCCTCTGCACCCTGGCTGCCGGTCTCCACCCCTCCTACCGGTCTGGATGAATCTTTCTTCTTTAACTCCTTGGTTGTCCGACTTCTATACAGTTCGATTTTCTGGCAGTTCTGGTGGTTTTTTGTTTTTAAATTTGTTGTTCTTTTGGTTGTGCGAGGAGGCAAAGTGTATATATCTACCTATACCTCCATCTTGGCTGGAAGTGTATATCAGCTATTTTAAATTTCTAAGAGTTCTTTCTTATTCCCTGTTTTCTTGTTTCATGGATGTACTTTATTTGTTTGTATAACTTGTATTTTCCTTTGCCTTGTCTGTTTCCTCTGGGTTTATTAGCTTTCTCTCTTACCTGTTGGATACCTAACAAAATTCAAAATGAAGCTTCCTTGTGCTCATAAAGAAAAAGGCATTAAGAAACTGGTTGGAAGTTCTGCATGAATGGGGCCTCAACTAGTAGGATTTAGTCTAGAGTGAATAGACTGGCTCCTTCTGTTGAGGACCCCTGAATGTCAGTATCTGCAGTGTTTTCTCTGAATTCAGTGAAGCTGCACAGAGAAAAATCTTCTAATTCTTTTCTTTGGGGATTTTGTTTCTAATTGTCATTCAAAATATAAACTTTTATTTAATTTCCCAACATTTAACAACTGCCTTCTACTGAGCCTAATATCTGAACCTAGAGTCTTTCTGAGTTCTGTTCTCCAAAGAATAAAGCAAGTCTCTTTGTGGGGAGATTAGTTGTCTTACAGTTTCCAAGAACTGGAGGGATCCATCTGACCAGATCTTCTCTTTTTAGCCCTGAACTCATTCATGTACAATAAACCCCATCCCCCTTCCTTGATACTTGGTGCTTCCTGAATTTTGAGCCCATTGTATCTTGCCAGTGAGAAGACTTGTCAAGCACTTAGGGTGTTGCTACCGCAACTCTGCTTAGTTAACCACTCTCTCCTTTTCCTCTTCCAAAACAGTTCAACTCTTTAAACCTAAATACATTCAGAGAGGATACTTCACTGTAAATGGAAAATTGCATCACTTTCCAAAAATAAAACATAGCTGTTAAAAAATAATGTAAGCACAACTGCATCATTAAATTGTAGCAGGTGTTAAGGATCAGCATTACACTATATTCATGTAATCAAGTGTGTTAAAAGAGAATTGAAAAGTAGGTAACTTTTTTGCTCTGTGATTGAATATTTAAAGCCATATCTGTAATCTCCTAAAATCATCTCCTATATGGGTTGTAAACTTTCAGAAAGTTGTTCTACTGTATATATTCTGTACTGATTATGTAATCAACAGCTAATCTTTGACGTCAATAACAATGGTGTGCTACACAATAAATTTTTAACAAATGGCCATTTCAGTCTTTAGTAATATTGGCAAACACAGCAGTTACTATGAGATTAGCACTGTCCTGAGCACTTTTTGCACATTAGCACTTTATATACACTTATGGTCAAGGAGACAAACACAGAGAGGTTTGTGGTGGGTCAAGGATTCAAAACCAGGCAGTCTGGCTTCAGAGTGAGCCTTTACTTGATAGGTATTACTATCTCTAAATACAGAATGACTTGATACCTTTCGCTTACAGTTGCTGAAAAAAAATTTCTGGTAAATTTAAGAAGTCATCAATACTAACGTCTTACCTAAAAAGTTTGTCAAATTACCCTAAGTCTCCTTACAGATAAAAATCAGCCTTCCAAAGGAATTTATTTTAATCTTTAGGACCTTAATGAAAGTATTCCCTTACCTGATTTGTTAACGGATAGAGTTAGAAATGGTAGAAAATGTATAACTTTACCTGTTACTCCATAATAATTATAGTCTAATGAAAAATACCTATTTTAAATGTAGTATGTGCATTTTAATTAGACATAGCACCTTTTGTTTTTTCAGCCTAAATCATTAGTGTAAGGTCTGCCTATGTATTTTTATGGTACTTTTGGTATTTTTGTGGCTTGATTGGGGGTTTTGAATATGATGATGCATACTACACCTAAAGTTTTATTGTGAGAATAACATAATGATTGCAGGAAGGCACATACAGAAAATGGCTGCTCAGTAAATATTATTATTCCCATCTGAAACACCTGTTTCAGTCAGACTTGGGTGTCAGGTGGACTGGATGGACTGGAAGGTGGCAGAATTTGGAGACAGAAAGGAATTGGGTAATCTGTATAAGGCATTTATACACCACATAAGGTTTGAAAATACAAAATATTATTACCAATGCATAAATGAGTAGAACAACAAATCAGTGTTTCTGTCTTTCCCGGTTTCCTCTCTCTCTCTCTAAACTCAATAAATAAAAAAATTTAAAAAATACTATTCCTGATTTTGTTGTCAAAATACTTGGTTTTATTGTAATCTTTTTCATTGAATTACATTTTAAGAAAAATTTTATCCAAATTTGTTATCTTTAGATACCCTAAATTCTGGTGTTATTATATTTCTTTGTTTTAGGGTTAGAGTCTATCAGTTTTTGTAAAGAAACCACCAAAAATATTCTGTGAAATGGTTGGTGCAGCTGGGTTTCAGGAGGAATTAGGATTCATCCTCTTACCTTTTTGATTAGCAGTGGAAAACTAGGCATTTTATAGGAGTTGAAATCCTTGAGACTCACTGTACTTTTCAGACTGTAAGACACACCTAGGTTTTAGACCCTGCTCCTGCCTCCTGTGGCTCTGCTCCACCACTGCCAACCCCTCCCACCCCCCCACTGACACCACAGGGAGCCAGGTAAGCTACATTGAGACTATAAGATGCACCCCATTTTCCTCCCAAATTGGGGGGGTGGTATATCTTATAGTCCAAAAAATACGGTACTGGGTTTGTTTCCCCTATCATAAAAAAGAACATGTGTCTTTTTTTTTTTTTTTTTTTTTTAATATTTTATTTTTATTTATTTTTAGAGAGAGGGGAGGGGAGGGAGACAGGGAGAGAAACAGCAACGTATGGTTGTCTCTCACAGGGACCTGGTCTGCAACCTAGGCATGTGCCCTGACTAGGAATCGAACCGGGACGGTCTGGTTCCCAGCCCGCGCTCAATCCACTGAGCTACACCAGCCAGGGCTTTTTTTTTTTTTTTTTTTTTTTTTGGTCTCCCCATTTTTAATTGTATTAAGATCCCTTTGGATGATTTTCCCATATTATTAATGATTAAGTTACATAATTGTACTCTGTATACTTTTCAAAAATGTATTGCTGTGTATTTTGACTTTGTTGAAAAATTTTGACTCGACCAAAATTACACATGTCAAAAAGTAGTAAAAGAGACCTTTTGGTTAGAGTCAGTGGTGTTTTTTATATCTAGAACACATAAGCATTAAATATTGGGGAGTGCCTGTTACTAATTTTGGGACGTTATCAAGGTAACAGTAATATTATTGACATAAAATCCATGTTTATGAAAGAAATGGAGTGTACATAGCAAAATTGAAGAGGAGAGAATATTTGATGCCAAAGTTAATGTGAATAAAAATATGTCATGGGAATCACACAGCACAGTGGTTCTCAAACTCTTGGATATCCAGACTCTTTACATTTTTATTCTTAAATTATTGAGGACCCCAAAGAGCTTTTCTTTGCATAGGTTATATCAAGTGTGTAGAGAAAGTCTGCCCTCATATTCATGCAACTGGAAAAGGAGGGATATTTAATAGCCTTTTAAAATGATTATCAATATTCTTTAATATTCCACTAAAACTCAAGAAGTGGTAATCTCTTGAAAGTTAGTTGTAGTGTAGAATCTGAAACCACAGCAATAACTTTTTCATACTTAAATTTTTGGTCTATATTGCACTCTGGATCCTTTACCCACGGATGATGACTTTGTGACATCAGGCAGTGCTTATTTGGAAAGCATTGGTTTCCTCAGTTGTACAGATCTTCTAAATGTTACACATTTCATTTTTACTATAGAAGAATCATACATGTTAATATCACTACTGGTTTCCTCAGAAAAGTCAAGTAGGGAAGCTGTCAAGTTCACAGTGGTGGGTACAAATTTTTAATATTTGCTTGAAAACTCAAATTTTATCATTGACAGACACATATGTCATTTATTTTCCTTGAAGTAACAGGCTCACTTCATTTATTTTCAAGAAAATGTATGCCGGATACCTAGGTCTGTTTAAATGGCTAGTTCAGCTTTTTACTCAAATAATTGTACAAGTGCTCTTCCTTGACACAACCATCATACTTCAGTGTGTATAGAGCAGTGCTTTGTGCTTCCCACATGTTCTTTACACAGAACATTTATTAAAAAATTCATATACTCGAGTTGGAATTTCACAATAATCATTTTTACTGCATCAAGGACGTTCTGTGGTTAAAGTGGCCTTTTATTTCTTTCCATGAGCATGTTTTAGTGAAAAATTACTTTAGTACCACTGCCTTGATTCATTGTAAGGAACTAGCAGTTTTAACTACTGCTAATAGTTAAACAGATGATAAAATTTTACCTACATGAAGAGAGACCTTTTCTCACTGATAATAGTGAGATACAGTTTCTATGGAGTAACTTCTTTGGGTTATATATTATGTTGCGGTAGAGAAATTCAACAGAACCCTCAGTTGCTATTAATTTGGAAACTTTGGCAACCAGAATCCTTAAAATGTGGAGAAGAGCCCTGGCTGGTGTGGCTCAGTGGACTGAGTGGCAGCCTGCAAATTGAAGGATCTCTAGTTGGATTCCCAGTCAGGGCACATGCCTGGGTTACAGGCTAGGTCCCCAGTAGGGGTGCTCAAGAGGCAACCGCACACTGTTATTTCTCTCCCTCTTTTTCTCCCTCCCTTCGCCCCTCTCTAAAAAATAAATACATATACATATTTTTAATGTGAAGAGGAGTCTTTTTTAATATATTTTATTGATTATGCTATTTCAGATGTCCCATTCCCCCCCCTTTCTTCCCCTCCACCCCCACCCCCCCATTCCTCACCCTTTAGTTTTTGTCCATAGGTCATACACATAAGTTCTTTGTCTTCTACATTTCCTATACTATTCTTAACCTCCCCCTGTCTGTTTTCTACCTATCATTTATGCTACTTATTCTCTGCACCTTTTCCCCCTCTCTCCCCCTGCCACTCCCCTGTTGATATCCCTCCATGCCTTATATAAATCCCTTTAACATTTCGTATAATAAAGGCTGGGTGATGATGAACTCCTTGAACTTGACCTTATCTGAGAAGCACTTTATCTGCCCTTCCATTCTAAATGATAGCTTTGCTGGATAGAGTATTCTTGGATGTAGGTCCTTGCCTTTCATGACTTGGAATACTTCTCT
>PVJI01002967.1:0-133999 GCA_004026765.1 Micronycteris hirsuta | reverse complement strand
TGTTGAAGGGAGTTATATGAGGTATGGAGGAATATTAACAGGGGAGTGGTAGGGGGAGAGGGTGGGAATGGGGCACAGAACAAGTAGCATAAATGGGAGGTAGACAACAGACAAGGGGAGGTTAGAACAGTATAGGAAGTACAGGAGCAGAAGGACTTATGTGTAGGACCTATGGACAAAACTAAAGGGAGGGGAAAGGGGGGTAAGGGGGAGGGGGGAGGGAAGGGAGGAAATGGGGCAACTGTAACAGCATAATCAATAAAATATAGTTAAAAAAAAAATAAAAAAAAAAATAAACCAGATCTGCCAGAAAAATCAAATGGTATGGAAGTTCAACAACTAAGGATTTAAAGAAGAAACATTCATCCAGACAGGTAGGAGAGGCAGAGAGGATGTGATGTTGTGCAGTGAGGTAGCTCTTTGTGGCAGCTGGGCATTACGGGTGGCCCCACATTCACCTGTGGCAGATAAACCGGGAGGAGCAACTTGGCAGTGAGCAATCCCAGCCAGGCCAGATTGGGTAGCCCAGGGTTCCAATGCTGGGAAAATAAAGCCTCATAAAATCTGGCTGTAAAAACCAGTAGGGAGTGGGGCAGTGGAAAAACTGAAAGTCTCTCAGAAGAGTCCATTTAAAAGGCTCACAGGGTCCTAGAACATACACAAACCAACCCACTCTGGGAATCAGCTCCAGGGCAGCAGCTAGAAGGGTGCAAGCTGCTTACTGGAAGTGGGGATAGTGACTGGAAATGGGGCGAGAGACGATCAAGTAGCATTGTTCCCTCTCTAACACCTCCCCTACACGCAGTGCCACAAAGCGGCAAAGTGGGTTGTACCGCCCTGGTGAAAGCGTAAGGTTCCGCCCCTTACAACATAACTGGTGTGTTGACAGGGGGAGTCAATGCAGCTCTACCTAATACACAGAAACACAAGTAGGCTGCCTAGTAGAGAAGACAAAGAAATATGGCCCAAATGAAAAAACAGACCAAAATGCCAGAAAAAGAATTAAGCAACATGGAGATAGCCAACCTATCAGAAGCAGAGTTCAAAACACTGGTGATCAGGATGCTCAGAGAAATGATTGAGTACAGCCACAAAATAAAGGAAGAAGTAAAGGCTATACAAAGTGAAATTAAGGAAAATGTACAGGAAACAAACACAGAAGGGAAGGAAACCAGGACTCAAATCAATGATTTGGAACAGAAGGAAGAAATAAACATTCAACCTGAAGAGAACGAAGAAACAAGAATTCAAAAAAATGAGGGGAGGCTTAGGAACCTCTGGGACAACTTTAAATGTACCAACATCTGAATCATAGAGGTGCTAGAAGGAGAAGAGGAAGAGCAAGAGATTGAAAACTTATTTGAAAACATAATGAAAGAAAATGTCCCCAGTCTGAAGGAAATAGACATACAAGTCCAGGAAGCTGAGAGAGTCTGTAAGAAGTTGGACCAAAAGAGGACCACACCAAGACACACCATAATTAAAATGCCAAAGGTTAAAGATAAGGAGAGAATCTTAAAAGCAGCAAGAGAAAAGGAGACAGTTACCTACATAGGAGTTCCCATAAGACTACCAGCTCATTTCTCAAAAGAAACTTTGCAGGCAAGAAGGGACTGGAAAGAAGTATTCAAAGTCATGAAGGGCAAGGACCTCCATCCAAGATTACTCTATCCAGCAAAGCTATCATTTAGAATGGTAGCGGAGATAAAGTGCTTCCCAGATAAGGTCAAGTTAAAGGACTTCATCATCACCAAACTCTTATTATATGAAATGTTAAAGGGACTTATCTAAGAAAAAGAAGAAGATCAAAACTATGAACTGCAAAATGACAACAAATGCACAACTATCAACAAACTGAATGTAAAAAACAAACAAACAAACAAACTAAGCAAACAACTAGAACAGGAACAGAATCACAGAAATGGAGATCACATGGAGGGTTACTAGTGGGGAAGGGCAGGGGAGAGAATGGAGGAAAAGGTACAGGGAATAAGAAGCATAAATGGTAAGTACAAAATAGACAGTGGTAGGTTAAGAATAGTATAGGAAACGGAGAAGTCAAAGAACTTACATGTACGACCCATGGGCATGAACTAAGGGGACAACTGTTGGAGGGAATGGGGTTTCTGGGTTGAGGCATGGAAAAGGGATAAATATGAGACAACTGTAATAGCATCATCAATAAAATATACTTTATAAAAAAATTAAAAAGCTGTCATTCATAATGAGCAAGTAATAAAGTGCTAACCAGATCAAAAATGAACTCGTTTAGTCCTTAGAGACCTATTCCCACTTGTATGAATGAATGACTACATATACGAGCAAGCTATAACCTTAATTGTCCATTTGTCAAGTGAGGACCGAATCTTAGTTTGGGGGTGAGCTGATTTGTTAAACTCACAGGTAGTGACAAGGCAAAAAACAGCAGCTTTCATTGAAAATACCTTTGAATATTCTTCAAAAAGCTCATTATAGTTCAGTGTATCATTAATTATTTATTAATTTCTCTCTTGGTTGGACAGTTTTTCTATGGCCCTCAATTAATTTAATCTTCAGTGTCTTGGGAGGATAAACATATACCACCACCACTCCCTTAACTGGCAATATAAACTGTTTCATTTCTTTTTTAAGTTAAAAAACCATTAAATATTCTGACCACTGATTCTCCAATATGCACTGGCTGTTTGGCATGTGCTGCCTGGGTGAAAGCTCACTGAGTAGATTAGTAGTCAAAACTATTTTCTTCCTGCCTTCTATTATTTGTCCAGACTGTTGGTTGAATTCAAGTAAGTTGCATGTATATATGATACAACTCTACCATATACTTCAGAAGAACATAATAGAAATCAATAAAATATACGATATACTGCATACTGTGAGTAAGTAAGAGTATCTAATTTTGATTCTATGAACTAGCACAGAAAAGAGATTGGGACCATGATTCAATGAAAGGAGAGTAAGAGAGGTGGAGAGATATGATGAGAGTCTGAACTGAGTCATAAACCCGGGCAATTGAAGAGGTACGGGTATTTAGGAAGACTCAACAAGATTTTGGTGATTAAATGAATGTGATAAAGACTAAGGATAATGACATTTTTGTTTAAATGGTAGTGAGGGAGATTGAGAAAGATATAAATGTATTTCTAGGATGAAAGGAAGAAGCAGGCAACAAAAGAAGTTAAAACATAGGAATGAGAAAATGCGAAAGACATATTCAGAGCACAGATTCAGGAGAGGTTAACAAACATCTCTTTCTGAGACAAAATGAAGATGAAGGAGAATGAAGTCCAGATGACAATAGGTTTTTAAGTGGAGGATTAAGTTGAGGAAATTTATGCCACATAGTTTCCATATTACCTGTAAAGTAAGAGATAAGATCAACTGAGAAAATAAGCATCCTCCATTAAAAACAAAATACAAGTAAAGAGAAATGTCTTGGGAAAAAAGTGAGAGGTAGGAGAGCAGGTGAGATAAAAGATGGATTGTTTTAGATAGGACAAATGAAGAGGCAGAAAGCACTCTACAAAGAGGGTGACAATACTAAAATATAAAAACAATAACTCGGCCATACAAAAAGAAGTCCAGATACTGGAGAGTATGCTGGTTACCAGACAGGTCTGAATTCTAATAAAAATATTAAACAGAACTGACCCAAGGGACTCCGGGAAGGGTGCAAAGTGCCGGTATACATACTTGTTTATGTGTTTGTGTATATAAGCAAACATGAGTGATCCTAGGCTCTGATTCTGCTATGTTTAGTCCAAGTTTTAGAAGTATTATGGGGTTATTATATTTATGTATTCTGATGACCTTCTGAGAAAATTATAACACAATACATGATTAAGCTATTCTTGCCTTATCCATTTCCAATGACCAGAATCATAAGAAAGAACCTCATTTGGGGCACTTATTGTTCTCAAAGTGGTTAATCTAATCCCTCACACTCTTCAAAACTCTGCTTAACTTCATTTCTCTATTATACTATTCTTTCTCTGTTCTCACCTTGATCCTGCTGCTCCTAGACTATGAATATCTAAGAAATTAAAGTACATACTCAAGTTTTCCTTTACCCTACTACTATAAAATCTCAGTTCCCCACAGTGCATATTTAAATTTATCCTTAGTATTAAATCTTACACACCAATAACCATACTGAAGAAGAATATATAAAATTACTAACCTGGGGCAGATGCTACATGGATCTGGGTTTGAACTTGCTCTACAGCTTGTGTCCTAATTTCAGATAAAACTTGATGACTGGAACTTGGATGTTCGACAAGTTTTACTGCAGCTAGTGCATCAGGGCCAAACATCTGAATATCCATAGACACCAGACACACTAACATGTCTAAAAGAAATTAAATGCCAATAGTTATCAATCAATAATATTATAAAACAATCACATTGCATAAAAATTAATGCTGTGCATACCACTACTTTTCAAATGCCAGCCTATAAATCACTATACATTAGAATTATCTGTGGCTCTTCAAAAGATTTTTAGGCTCAATCTCTGAAGACTGATTTAGCAGCTTTGGAGTGAGGTTAGGTATCTTTATTGTAAAAGAGCTTCCCAAGTGATTCTGATGTGTAGCCAGATTCAGGAACTACTTGTATAAAAGTGACATCTTAATTTCTCAATAACAATATTTTTCATTCCAATCTTCATTTTTAGTATGTATATGAAAGAAATAATTTTAATTACTGAGTAAAATATTAACATGACATACTTTAGTAAGTATATTTACGACTCACAATGCGCTATGGAGGTGAGTTCACTGGTTTAAGGACAGTACCACTACCAGCAACTAGAAAGAGAAGGAAGTGTGTTTCACTCAGCTTCAGTCGCTTAGTAGTAGCAGCTGACAATGTGAAACAGAAAGACCTGTTCCCCAGAGAGTCAAATACAGCAGTTTTATTGATTTCAAATTTCATATAGAATAACAGAAATAAAAAAAAATGAACAGAGCCTGGCTGGTGTAGCTCAGTGGATTGAGCGTGGGCTGGGAACCAAGTGGTCCTGGTTCGATTCCCAGTTGGGGCACAAGCCTGGGTTGCAGGCCCGGTCCCCAGTGAGGGCCATGTGAGAGGCAACCACACATTGCTGTTTCTCTTCTTCTCTATCTCCCTCCCTTCCCCTCTGTCTAAAAATAAAATCTTAAAAAAAAAAAAAAAAAAGAACAGAGAATACTAATAGTCACATACATCCTGGTCTCTATTATGATAGAAGTTTCTTGCTCATCTACAACAGGCAGAAAGAATAGTACAAACAAATGTGTCTGAAAGGATAATGACTCCTTAAAATAAACAGTAAACCCCTAATATCAATTGTGATTTGATACAGCACCACATTACGTATTTTCTCCTCAATAAAGAAAATAATTTAAATGTTTCTTCAGTTTAGACTTACCTATACTCTTTTCTACTTTTGCAATTTTTGTGCAAGCTACATCTCCCATTTCTGTGAGCATATATAGCACCTCAAGTGTTGAGATTACAAGCAGCACATCAGGTAAAGTGAGATGACAAATGATCTCTCTGTATGAGTCCTGATCGACATATTCACAAATCAAAACACCATTATCTTCTGCTTTGCAAAGATTTCCCAAAATTTCCATGCCTGAAAAGCATACATACATAAAAATGTATCTGATCTTTAACAGCTGATAAAAAGTTTGTGCACTTTATACAAATGATAAAGTTTGTGCACTTACCCCTCATCTTTAGAAATCTATCCCTTGACATTAGGCATTTTGTAACAGTATGAAACATCAGATGAGTAGTTTTGAAATCAACAGGGTCCAATAAAAGCTAGAAAAAGAAAGGACACTATTATTGAGGTAGGCTTCTTCCAGTATAGGATATTACACATTTAATAAAAATGAACAGAATAATGCTGCATAACTTTAAAAAATGTAATAACTGTGAGCACAGCCATAACTAAATTTGGAGTATCATTTCAAATATTTTTTTCCCACAAAAGTGTCTGGTACTTCTATAATACCATCTTAGGCGAAAACTATGTATATGTCAAAATTGAATACTCTATAAATATGGCAAATATAATAATGCCACATTCTAAAATTTTAAAGTAAATACTGTCACTAACTATAAAAACTGTTTTAAGTTACTGTCACATGCTTACCTCAGCTGCAATATTTCCTAACGTGTCAAGGCCTAATTGCCTTAGAGAAATAAAATGACTATGTGCAGAAAGTAATAGGAAACGAAGACAGGTACGATTAGCTGCCAAGAGCTTAACATTGCCCTCCTCAAAAGAAAGATTTCGCAAAATCACTGCAATCTGAAGTACCCGTTGTCCTTCAATATCATTAATGCCCAGCTTTCGAGGTGGATGAAATAAAGATTCCCAAATCCATTCTCCTGATGTACCTTCTACAACAGAAAATATATATTTTACTCATTAATATTTCACTATTATTGATATTTTAAAGTTAAATTTTTTTCTCATTGACTTACCATGAGACTTGTTTCTGTCAGAAATGAGGTCACGTACTTCATTATCATCAACAATGTCTTTCCAAAACTATAATGAGAAATTATTATGCTTAATCCTGACAATTTGAGATAACTATTCTATTACTTAAAAGTGGTCATGTACAATAAAACTATAACATTTCTACTTTTTTTAGTTCACACAGACATCATTATATTTTATGTATTCACTGACATAAATGCTTGATTTTCTATAGTTAAGGAACTTACATAATAAGGTATCATTCTAGACCAGGGGGTCTTAGCTTGGGACCCATAAATCCTTAAAAGGTTTGTGAAAGAAACTAGGGCATATATAAAATTTGAATGGGGGAAAATATGACATCTTTGTGTTCATCAACCTCTAACTAAAATTTAGCATTTCCTTCAACTCTGAATGTTAGACAACAAACCACAGTAGTATTAGCAGCATCTGTGACACTGTCAATAATATAAATCAGATATTTTCAGATCACTTTACAGCTATGAAAAATATCTACAGATAGGGTTTATGCCCATCAAAATTATAATAGTCATTAATCCCATTAGTAAATTGCACATAAGCACAACACTCCTGTTTATAGACACGCCGAGACACAGGTACTGAGTAAATCTGTATCTACAAGAAAACCAAACAGCAAGTGGTGAAGTGATGTGTTCCTGAACTAGTAACACAGATATTTCAGCTGCTTCCCAGTTTTCTGTACCTACCAACTGTTTTTTGTTCCATATGTGAGAGGGGATGGTCAAAATCTATTGTTTAATGTTCTTTTCCAGGACAAGAAACAAATGCCTTTATATTAATGTATATATACAAAATGAACTCTAACTTCACCTTGTCAATGCTGTTTAACTACATTATTTTGTTACTTCTGTAGTCATAAAGAAGCACACAGGCTATTAGTTCACTTTCTATTTCCAAACCCTCTGGTATGTGTATTTCAAAAATAATTGTATTTTTCTCTGGGAATTAGGTTCTTTTGCAGTTAATGTCTTTAGTTTGAAAGAAAGAACACCACCAAAAGAAACCATTGCCAAAAAAAAAGGATAAAAAATGTTTCACAACAACAACAAAAAAAACTAGGTATATAAAGAAAAAAGACAATGTTCAATAACCAAGAAAAAAAGGGCCACAGAAAACTCAAATAATAAAGATATCAAACATGAAATTCAAAATGATCATGGATAAATAAAAGCTGAATTATCAAGAAAATATAATAATCCTAAATACATATGCAACTAGTAACAGAGGTTCGAAATATATGAAGCAAAAAATGAAAGAACTGTAAGGAGATATAAACATTCATAATTACAGTTGATAATTTCAACACTTATCTCTCAGGAAATCACAGAATAATTATATAGAAAAGCAATAATAATAGAGAAACCTTCAACAATACTGTCAACCACCTTGACTTAATTGATATAAATACTACATCCAACAAGAGTAGAACGCACATTCAAGTCGTACAAAATGTTCCCCAAGAAAGATCATAAACTGAGCCCTAAAACAAGTCTTGGTAAGTTTAAAGGAACTGAAAACATACAGAATATCTTCTCTGACAATAATGGATATGATTAAAAATCAGTAATAATAATAATTGAGAGTAATTCTGATAATAAAAGCTAGTTTGAAAATGAACAGCCAAAAATTAACAGCACATTTGTATATAACCCATGAATCAAAGACAAAATTGCAAGGAAGACTAGATAATATCTTGAATTAAATGGTATTAAAAATTCAGCATAAAATTTGTGGGACAGAGCTGAAGCAGTTTATAGAAAAAATACATAGCTTTGTATGCTTATATTAAACAAAAAGTTTAAAACCAATGGTCTAAGATTCTACTTTAAGAAGCCTAAAAGAGTAAAGCAATGCTTAAAAAGTAGTATATTAAATCAATGTGAATAAATGGAGATGGAGTCATTGCTGTGTTATCTAAGAAGTATACATTAGTAAAAGTGGTAATTTACTCAATTAGAATTAAAATTATAATCTCTAGTGTAGTCAATGAGAGAACAGAATAAGTGTATAAACACTAAACTCAGTGGATGGAAAATGAAATAATAAACAATAATCAGTCAAATCAATTTAAAAAAAGGTAAGAAAGTAAAAGAAAAAAATAAAATTGAATAGGCAGGACATACAGAAACCAACTCAAAACATGGTAAATTTAAACGCAGTAACATCAAATTTACATTCAATGTAAATGGAATAAATGTATTAATTTAAAAACAAAGTTTTTAACACTGAATAAACAGACCATATATATGTTGTTTACAAAAGTCATCTAAAAAATTAAGAATAAGAAAAGTTGAAAGTAAAATATGAACCATATAAACACACACCAAATGGATATACCATATAGTTATGCTGATATCAGACCAAAAAAGGACACTTAAAATTAAGTAAAAGATACCTTCTGTTTAATGGACCAGAAAACTGTAACAACTATAGTGAAATTCAGTCAGACATTAATAAGAAAAAGAAAATTAGAAAATTGTCAGAAGTTTTTAAAAATGAAGAAAATTCCCTTCAAATAATTCATCTATCAAAGAGGAAAGCATAAGAGAAATTAGAGGCGATTTTAAACTGAGTTATAATAAAAACATGAAATTTCAAAATGGAAAAAATTAAATGTGTGCTTATACAGAATTTTATGGATTTAAACACATTAGAAAATTTTTTTTTAAAGTCAGTAATGTAAGCACTAGCCTAAAAAGTTAGAAATAGTGTACCAAGTAACAAAACACATACAAAGAGAGACAAAGAGCAGAAATTTCTGAAAATTACAACAGAGGCGATCATCTAATCATCCTTAACTTATTTGTGTCTTCTTGATTTCATGTGATTATTGGCAGCCCCTACTCTGCTCTGTGACTGAATATATAAATATGTAAATAAACATTTTGTGCATCTTACACTTAATTACCAATATTCTGAAGTTAACAAAATAATATGCCTTACTACAACCAAGAAGCCTTGTTTTTAATGGGTGGGGTGAGATAGGATATCGAACTTTGGGTCAACTTGTGAAGTGGGGAAATTTGAAATGTAACTCCCTATCATGTGAGAAATTTAATGGTCTAATAACCTCAAAAAAAGGGGGAGGTAGATAAAAGGAACAGTCACTACTTGAGCTCTGAATTTAAAACAACCCCCTAAATATTTCACCACTAGCCTGCTCTTCAACCCCTATGAGTTTCACTTTACTATCAGAGTTATTGGAAAATCTCCAAAAACAAATTTCATACAAAGCCATTTTGATCAGTATTTCCTTTCAGGTTTTTTGCAAATACAACACTGAAATGGAGAAATAAACTCTTCACCTAATCTGTAAAAGCAATCCTACATAAACGAGTCCACTGAAATTTATAAAACAACATTACGAAACACAAAGGAATAATCTTTGAGTCAGAGTTAGTAGAATTAAGAGTTGCAAGAGGCTTAGGTATTAGAATTATCAAGTGTGTGTGTGTTTGTATGTGCATGTACATCTAATTTATAATTTATGACTTGTATAATTAATAAAATTATATTTATATTTGCTTATATATTATATATAATTTAAATTATATTAGTAAATTTTATCTTTTTAAGATACTTTGGATATATATATAACATTAAAACCATAAACAAAGACCAAAAAGGGCTTCTTAGAACACATATAAAGTGAATTTCTAGAAATTAAAGTCACTAAAATAAAACTTAAAAAATGAGTCAAGTGGAATATCAGACACTGCTAAAGAGTGATTAAATGAACTGAAAAACAAGCCTAAGGAAATTACTCAGAGTGCTGCTCATAAGCTGGGATTTTTCAGATTTATTCCTTTTGTTAGATATTATTTTCAGAAATCAATATGTAATAACTTTATTTCTGCTTATTAGCTAAAGGTTTTTATGCAACTTAATCACAACTTTTAAATATGTATCTTTATATATTATGATAAAAATTAAAATACATGTAGTATCATGTGTATAAAATAAGCAACCATCATTCATCCTTGGCTACATGAATTAAATGATTCAATTTTTTTAATTATTCAAATTACCTTAACAAAATCTCTATCAGTCTTCTCCTTCCATTCTTCTCCAAATACAGTAGAAAAGGATCCTAAAGCTAAAAGAATAGTATATTCAATAATATGGAATTATTTCTTTCACTTAACTACATAATACATAGGTGTGAAAAAACAGTATAAATACATTTTAAGATATCCCCTTCACTAAAAACTGTTTCATAGTAAATGATAGAAAGTCATAATAATCTCCTTGAAAGTTTTTTAAATTATATAAACAAATATTAGATAAAGAATAGAAGATGGAAAAGTTAAATTTGTTGTCACTTTTATTGTATTTCTTTAAACACAAAATGTATAAACATTCTACATTTTCAACGGAAGTGGCATCTATATTTATTTCTCAACTGAAATTCCATGCCCTAAAAAAATCAATCAAAATATCTCAAAGCCTAACCAAATCAAATATATCCATAATCCTCAAACTTGAAATTATTTTCATAATGCAAAACTACTGTTCCTTAAAATACCATTTTCTAAATTAATATTTTATATTGCTAGAGTGCATAATAATTTAGTCTTTTAGATAAAAAAATGCTTTAAGAATTTAAGAAGATAAGCTGGGTCTAAAGAATATCATGCTTCAGTGCCAAAACTGGTAAGATGACCTCTATCATATATACATGTATAATCCTTGTTCATGATAAATGAGAAGACTTCAAAAAAAAATTATTCCAGTTTGAGAATATTTCTTTCTAAGAACTTTAAGGTTTCTAAAAATGTAAAACAATCTTGAACTCCATTTTATATTAAATGCTGAAAGATGTCTTTAAAATATCAAAATAACCAATACAAAATAATGTTGAATGCAAATTGAAAATGAAATTAAAAAATCATAAATATCAAAATAAAATATTAGAAACCAAAAACATAAAATTATAATGAAAATCCACCAAATTTAGATCTTCAAAGTTACAATATAAATCGAGGGGGGGGGAAGTGGGGAGGGCTGGGGTGTTGGGCTGTGGTGGGGGGGAAAGGCAGAAAACTGTACTTGAACAACAACAACAAAAAGAAAAGCTAGGAGCAAAAAAAGATTTCAAAACACATTTTCTAAATCTCTATTAAATACTACACTACAATTAGAAAACTGAGTAATTTCATCTGAAGAAAACCTACATTTAGTAAGAGTTAATTTCACAGAAAATAAGAAGTTTGATTTATAAAAATCTGTATCTAGTAAATCCTACAAGTGAAAGGATATGACATATTTGATAAATCTTGTTTTGATTATTTAGGCAGCAAATTTTCAAATGCATTGATCTAAACTGTTTAAGTTAAAAATTATAAACACACAATAACAGAAGTAGACTTCAGAAAATCAATTTCTTCCAGATCCTAGTTTTCTTTATCAGAACTTTATATCAAGCAATCTTATCAAATCAAAACCCATATACAACTCTTAGGAAAAACCAGGATTTTTATTTCAAAAGCTCTGGTGAGACTAAATTACTATTCAAATATATAAGGTTAAAAAATCCAAACATTCATTATTTTAAATTAGACATTTAATAAAAGCAAATAAATAATGCTATTCTATTGACTAATAAAAAGTACTTTGTCCTTATACAACTTTAAAAAAATCTATAACACCATTATAGAATTATCATTCAATGTGTTTAGCTTAAAACTTACTGTCATCAAACACCCCGGCATTAGCAAGTAATAAAGTGATGATTTTAGGGTCTTTTTCAAGTTGCATGACGTGTTTACTTTCATTTGATAGGAGAGTGCATACGTTAATAGCAAAGTCCACTTCATTTGGGAGTCCAGATAACAGTGAAAGCACCAATTTATTATAATCATTTGGCGAATTGAAATCCATAGATAGCCCATAACTTTGACGCAAATAATCTAACAAAGATAAAAACAAAAACATCTTGTTTATCAAGGCATAGAAACCATTGTTAATATCTTCTGAAAATCAGACAGGAGCTTGTTTTCTTTTTATAAAATAACAGTAGGGAGACTGGTTCCTTTGAAACATTTAACAATATCATGTTTTTAAACACACTCACTGCCTACCTTATTTACCTAATTGTAGAATTCCTTTCTTAGGTCAGGTTATGACATAATTAACATAGTAAAATTCACAATTTTTAGTTCTATAGTTATATGAATTTTGATAAATACAGTATTTTAACCACAACCACAGCGAAGATATAGTAATCACTCAGTTTCTTTTTATTCTTTTTGTCAAATCCATTTTCCACCCATAATCACTAATTTCCTTTTTGTTCCAATAGCTTTATTTCAGTCAAAGGTGAAAGATTTATACTACCTGAAGAGAAACCAGAGTATGTATAGCTTTATTTCAGAATGCCAACCAAATAAATGGAATCATACAGTATGTAGTCTTTCGTCTGATTTCTTTTTTTTTTAATTTATTAACTTTTTTGACAGATCCTGCTTCAGGTTTATTTGTACAACTAGCACAGGAGGACACCAACTCCATGCAGACAGCAGCCCACAGGTCACACCAGTCTTTCCATCCTCACATCAGCAGACAGAGGCCTTTACTATGGAGCCTTTGTGGGGGCCTGGACACCTTTGTGAGCTTGAGCTGCAACCACAGCCTAGGGCTTAGTTTGAGCCTTGGCCTTGGCCTTGGCCTTTGGCCAGCAAAGCCTGCATACCCTTGGCGATGCAGGAACAAGGTTGTTTCCCTAGCCTGGGGTGAGCAATATAGGCAAGTCAACTGAGCTTAGAGCTGCCGCCCCTTGGGATCTTTGGAGTGATCTCCTTAGGCTTTACAAGGGCCTTGATAGCCTGTGTTTCATTTCTTTTATTTAGCAAAATGCTTTTGAGGTTAATTTCCACGATAATGGGTGTGTCAGTAGTTTGTTCTTTTTTTTTTTTTTTTTAAGATTTTTATTTATTTATTTTCAGAGAGAGGAGAAGGGAGGGAGAAAGAACAATGTATGGTTGCCTCTCACATGGCCCTCACCGGAGACCTGGCCTGCCACCCAGGCATGTGTCCCGACTGGGAATCGAACCAGGACCCTCTGGTTCCCAGCCCGCGCTCAATCCACTGAGCTACACCAGCCGGGCTAGTTTGTTCCTTTTTATTGTAAGAGTATGGACATCAGAAAATCTGTTCATTCATTCCCTAGATGAAGGACATTTATACTGTATCCAGTTTTTGGCACTTATGAATACAGCTGCTATAAACATTCACATACAGGACTTTGTGCAGACATATTTTAGTTCTCTTAGATTGCTGGGCATGTTGGCTCTAACATCTTGCCTTTCCACCCCATCACCAATATACAAAGAGTTCCTGTTGCTCTGCATCCTTGTCAGCATTTTATACTGTCAGTTTTGAATAATCTGATATGAGTCACTTATCTAATATTTGTTTTGTAAATATTTTTTCCCAGACAGTGGCTTGTCTTTTCATTTTCTTAGCAGTGTCTGAAGAGAAGTTTTATAACATCTGATTTATGAATTTTTACCTTTACAGTTCATGCTTCTGTATTCCAAGAATTTTTTTCCTAACCCAAGGCAACTAAAATTTTCTACAGAAGAATGAATTTAAAACACTTTCAAAATTTTGAAGGCAAGAAAGATGGGGTTACAGAACACTAATGTATAATCATTATATATACATATAAGAAAATATTATACTTCTAGAAATACTGACTCTCAATTGGGGCCATTTAGGCCTTAGAAGCTATGTCCTGTGACATATACCCCAAATACATTTTTCACATAAAGATATAACTAGTTTATGGGAGGAGACAAGAAAACAAGAGTTAAAGTATTTTAGAAACACACAGATGAAGAAGAATTAGAATACAAAGCAGAGATCTATTGCTACAACATGCCATAGAAGCAAATCATGTAAGAAAGAAATCTCTTCATTTCCCAGAGTAGACATCTGAGGAGACGGCTCTTCAATTCTAAAATATTCTAGGAAGCCCTGGCTGGTGTAGCTCAGTGGACTGAATGCGGGCTGAGAACCAAAGAGTCGCCAGTTCGATTCCCAGTCAGGGCACATGCCTGGGTTGCAGGCCAGGTCCCCAGTGGGGGCCATGTGACAAGCAACCACAGACTGATGTTTCTCTCCCTCTCTTCCTCCCTCCCTCCCACTCTCTCCAAAAAGAAATAAAATCTTAAAAAAAAAAAAAAATTCTAGGAATTTCTCCAACAGTAGAATAGTTAAGAAGTATCACAATACAGTTATAAGTGACTATGAACATATTCTTTACCATATTTAAGGTTGAACAATACATATTCATTTTAATAATCCTGAAATGAAGTATCTCATAAATACCTGAAAATATGTGAAAAAAGTAACAAA
Source organism: Micronycteris hirsuta (assembly GCA_004026765.1). Taxonomy (NCBI): domain Eukaryota; kingdom Metazoa; phylum Chordata; class Mammalia; order Chiroptera; family Phyllostomidae; genus Micronycteris; species Micronycteris hirsuta. Next base: position 119,121 of record PVJI01002967.1, on the reverse strand, counting down.
ACTGTGAATATAGAGTTAGATTCTGGTATTTCTATACTGCATACTATAATTGATGGTCAGAACCCAAGTCTCAGCAATAGCCAAGTTAATTTTAGATTTCACAAAAGTTTCAAACAAATCTCTTCAATAGAAAAAAATTAGGAACTCACATTCAATGTCTGTCAAGTTTTCTCTATGTGCTTTCAATATGATCTTAGAATTGTTCTGTTTGCTTACATTTCAATGTATACTTACCTGCATAACTTGGCCAAAGACATCGCCAATCAAACCACAATAAATGAATGGGATAGTTACGAAAAGCCCTGTAATTGTGTCAGGCTTGGTAAAGATCCCTCAGATGCTACAGGAAAAAATGCTCTAAGATTTGAGGCCAGAGCCCCACCCCTCTCTGAGGAGCCCTGATGATTGAACACCTGTAAGTTTACACTCGGAATGGAGTTAGAAGTTTATTTTCAACATTCTTTTTTTAAAAAAAAAAGTTTTTAATCCTCACTCGAGGACATTTTTCGTTGCTTTTAGAGTGAGGAAGGGGGGGAAGAAAGAGAGAAACGGGAGGGGAGGGAGAAAAAGAGAGACAGAAATATCAGTGTGAGAGAGAAATAGCATCCACTACCTTTTGCAGGACCCCGCCTGTGGTGCAGGCCTCACAGGGGGACAAACCCCAACCTTTTGGGGTCCGGGATGACATTACAGCTGAGTTACACCAGCCAGGGCTACTGTCGACATTCTTGACTCAAAGTTTATACAAATCAATTACTGCTGACAAACTGAATTTAATCTGAGGCAATGGTGTGTCTGTTCTTAGTTTAGAGGAACGGGACAACTGTTCCTAGAGCGCTGTTTACATTGCAGGAATTATACAATACTTTCATTCCATTGATATTGGCAGTGATGGTTGTAATGCAAAAGCCTGTTAGAATATGAAATATTTAAGGGAAAATTTTTGCTCAAATATGACTAATAAAAGAAAAAAACAAAATTTCCCTGTATGAAATTTCCCAAATTTAAGTACCAAAAATGCAAATGGACAAGGTGCTTAGCCTTCTTTTACCAAAATAATTGGATTGGATTAAATAATCTCTAAAATCATGGTTAGTTCTAAAATTCTACAGTTCTATCAATTTCAATGTCACATTTTTCAATTTTGTCTTTCACAGTTTTTCTATTAAAGATATTGCAAATAAGCAATTTCATTTTAATTTCAAAATAGTTGAATTTTTATGGTAATTTAAAAATGTAAAAAAACATGAACAAAGTCTTTAATAATGTACTCTTTAATACTGAGGAACTGACTGTATTCAAATCAATACCAAGTGAAAAAAGAATAGAGAAAGAGGACAACCAAAGGATTAGGTATTTATGACAAGGAAAAACATGGAAAACTATGCAAATAAATGATAAAACCACCATAAGTGCAAAGTTTAATAATCCTAAAGTTCAAAGCAAAATATGCTCAATATTTTTTGCCATTTAAAGTCACCAGACAAAAGGAGCCAATATTTTTAGAGGAATATTTGGTCCCTCTCAATGTACAATATTCCATTTACCCTATTTATTATGAAAATTATGAGAATTGCACTTTACATGCAATGTCCTGGACTACTGCCAATTGAAATTTATTCATTATTCAAAATATTATTTTAGAATATCTTTTTTTAATATCAATAATTAGTATCTTTAGGTAAATACATTTGCTTGCAAGGACAGAAAAGCTATATGATCAAGGATATAAATACAAACCTTTATAGGTTTTAACTAAAATTTCCTAAAAGTTCTTAATCTATCATTATGCAAATTCTATTCTGGTGAATATTTAAAACACACACACACACAGACCATATTTTTCTTAATGATACTTGAAAAGACTCATCAACGAAGGATTTGTTTTGTATATTGATAATCACCATAATTTTTAGAACACTGTCATAATGTTGCTATGGCTCCTTCTAGAAAAATAAAAACCTTCAAGTTCATAAATGCTGCTCTGAAACACTACCTCTTTTCAGTATGAATTAGAAATACTAGTCCGATATTCCCCAGCAATTCCTAGTTTCTTCCCTTCCATGGGTTCCCAATCCTGATTTTATCAATCATTCAACATGTAACATAACTGCTCAGATTCTCCTTAAAAACAAAACAATAAAACCCAGACATATGACAACATATCAGAAAAGAATTATAATACCAAATTAAGCAATTCTGTCATTCCCTTAACTTGTGAGGCTGTATCAATGACTTTTATTAGACTTCTGAAATACCAGAAATATTTTACATCTTCTTTCTTGAGGTAAATCTGTTTTAATCAGAGGAGGGGAAAAAAACAAACAAACAAAAACCTGATACAGTAAAAAACAAGATCAGACACAGAAGTTTATCAGTTTAGGAATCTGTAATAGCAGACATCAAATTCTATTTAATCTACAATCATGGACAGTTCCTGCTGTTACTGTAATATAGGAGCCACAGAGTTATGAAGCTGAAAACAGTCTTAAAGGTCATTAATACAATGTTGCATTCAATATAGGAATAGCCTCTATAACATCCCTGAATGAAATAATAGTCATTAGCCCTTTTTACGAACAGGGAACAAATCACCTAACAAGTCACTCTGTTTTATTTTCAGCTTAAACTATTAGCAAGATCTTCTACATGGTGACTTAAGCACACATGAAAGAGTTTAACAATTGCCTATAAGAGATTGGGACTATAGCACCAATGATAATAATAAACATCTATAGATCATCGTATATTTTATAAAGACTATACCCTTGAAAAGGACATTATCTCTTCTTTTTTTAGGCCAAATGTTGGTGACTGAAGAATAGAGATGTTTATCTCTTCTAGCTCTCTCCCCAGTCATCACAACCCAGTTCTCCAGAGTCACTAAACACTGGAACCCTCCAACTACTTTGCCTCAAAAACCTCTTTATTAGACTCTCAACCTGATTATTTCCAATTTGAGTCCTGTTCTTTTAGCTGCAAATTCCTCTGTAACTATTACCAGAATGACTTCAATGTAAAACAAAAAATCTTATTCCTGGTACCTTGGCAGAAATAGTTGAATAGTTAGAAACATTTCTGAGGAATTCTGGTGCTGAGAATTCCAATAATTGTAGAAAATCTAGTAAATGCTACACTTAAGTATTCTTGGCTTCTCTAATCCTAACAGAACCTTTCTCATGTTTAGTGACTACATGTTAAACTGATCATTAGCCAAAGAAGTAAGAAAAAAAATTTCACTTAAGTACAGGTATTTTTAAGTCTGGAAATTGTTGCAACTAACAATCTTATAAGCCTATGACAGAAAGGCCCTGATACCAACTAGATGTTGATCTTTGGAAGTTGTATTACCCACAAGGCTTAAGTGTTCTTAGGAGCAAAACAGGGGACTAATTCATTGGATGATGTCTCTTTTCCTAATTCAGAACTTTGGAACTACATCCTCTCAATTTCCAACAATATTTACCTGATACACTGTGTTGCTGGTAATTGTAGGAAGATGGAATTGCACCAATAGGTAGCTGTGGCTTTGGATTGCCTGGTGGTACTTCATCATCATCCTCCCCAAAATGATGAACTTTCTCGTACTTTTCTAGGTAACTGAAATAGAAAAACAGCACAGTAGACATTTAAAAGTATATCTTATTTTTAACTCCTACTACATATATCTGCCTTCCTTTTCTAGAAGCCCTAAATTTTAAAAAAATATTTGGATATTACAAACCTCTTGGATTAGTCACTTCAGCAATCATACTGCAATCAAACTCAATGCAATGATTCTAAAAGTGTTTTTATATTTACAGAAAAGACCACATCACTACTGAAATAAAAATGTAAAAGGAATATTGAAGGACAACTCCCTATAGATGAATGGCAGTGTATTTTATTTACTGACTTAAAACATTACACACAATCATTGTAAAACGAAGAAAAACGAGAAGATTCTTTAACCCCTGGTCTCCTCAATCTCACTCACCAGAAATAACAGGTTCATGTGTGTATGTCTATACATTTTCTGTGCATATTTTTATTTACCAACATATTTTAGAGCTCTAAGCATGCCAATATATGCAGTACTAGTTCAGTCTTTTTAAATAGCTATGTAATATTTAATTATATTGATATATCATAATATAACTAGATCTCCAGAGATAAATTTAGCTATTTTCAGTTTTGTTTATTCCTATTACAAATCACACAACAATAAGCTTAATCTGTGTATTTGTTGAACATTCTTCTCTGAATAGACATTGGAAATGGCATGCTCATTTTAAACAGTAATACAGCCAAATTCCCATTCAAAATTCATGTGCCTAACAAATTTTGACCAATTTATGAGATAGTTCTTTGTATTACTCTATGTTATCATTTCTGAGTATGATCAATCTTCTTAATATTAATTAGAATTTCCAAATTCACAATTTATCATCACCTACCAGTTTACAGTAAGTTCTCAAGTAAAATTTTAAAGTGGGTGAACTGATCAAACCCCTGTCAAAGACACAACACTGTAGCTAACAAACTTGTTACTGTACTTCCCAAGAAAGTTGATTAATATAATTTCTTATATTTATCAAAGAAAAGTTCTAGGTGTAGTTAATTTAAAGATCAATCCATCTACAATTCCTGATCCAGGCAGGTACTAAGTCCATTAGTAGCTGTTTTAAAAGTCCTACAGCTACCCATGTCTTCGCTCTTTTAATTAGAGACAGTGGAGATGAGAGAAGGGCGCATCAATGAACACACAGGATCATCTCAGAGGTATTATTTTGTTTTCAGCACCAAAACTTGAAACTCAAGGAGGGATGAATGAAAGCCAAAACTTTACAAATAAAAAACTAATGACATAAAAAAATCATCACCACGCCTTATTTCCCCCTTTCAGTTTTACATGGCATAATCATTTACATCTTACCTGGAAAAGAATTAAATCATCCCTTTCCATTATTTATAAGTTTCTCCATATTAGCTCAGTTAGAGCTAGGAACTCTTTATTAGGTGGCAGCTTGATAGCTAATGAACCTAACACTTTACTGACGGAGCTACAGCATACGAAAGCAGGGACATACACACAGATAGAACGCTTGAACCCTGAGGAGAATATGCAGCTGCTCATATTTCACCCTGATCCTGGGGATGTCCCCCCGTAGATAGCATTTATAGTCCAAAAACATAAAACAAAACAAAAGGATGATTAAAAAAAGGCAGTCTCTCTCCAGGACAGACCCATAATAGATGTGAATAGATAAATATCAGGCCTATTCTTTTTGAAAATCTAATGCAGGCACCATAAAAAGAAGAGTATGTAAAATTCAGACAAAAACAGCTGCTTAAAAATGTGACATATTTTCTGCAAATGAGAGATCACATGAAGTCACTCAGGCAATAGTATTGATAGAAGTATTTTAGAGAGTATGGTCTTTCAGAATTGATGGAAATCACTGTGCAGTGGTTAAAAATAAACTAATAAACTTCATTAAATAAATTTTATCCAAATGTAACAAAAATAACAATGAAGATGTAGAATTTTAAAATCAAAATCTTACACTAATATTTTAAAATTCTCTTTATAAATTTGCTATTCATGATTGAGCATAGTTGACTTAAAATTTGTATTTTTTATTACAACTGAGGGAAAGAACAACGTTACTAGAAAGAAGGCTCATAAACATAATATTTCCCCTCCCAGAACACACGAAATGGAGCATAAGTAATATGGAGCAGCTGACAGCAACACTATACTATAGACTCATAGTAAATAGTATTTTTATATACATAAACCTCTTATAATTTAATTTTCATAAGGTTTTAAAAAGATACAATTTCTGGTTTCTTGGCACATTCTTATTCCTCTAAGCAGATTCTTTACATAATTTTAATCCCCAGAAATTTATAGTTTAGGCAAATTGTTATGATTTGTGAAATTTTTATTTCTCTGACTTAAGGATCAATAATTGTTCCCATTGTCATGATTAAATATTTCTAACCGAGACTCAACATTTCTTAGTTTAGCTAAGGTTTTCATATCCAGTTCTGATCGCTTGTCCCTCTTAATAAAGTCTTTCTTTTCTGTTTTTCAAAGAGTTATATGTCTAGAAACTAAAAAGTATTAACAGACAAGAGAAAACACCTAAAATAAAAATAAAAATTTACAGTCTAAGTCTCTAGCATGACCTTGAGATTACACACTGATGTTTTCTGTTCACTCATTGGCCTACAAATGCTGGACTGTACATTTCTCTTTCTTCTCAAAGTCAATAACATCACTTGAATAGTTAATATATTAATAATACAAGTATTTATCAAGCTCTTACAGTAATCTGCCTAGTATACCATGTATTTAACTTAAGACTGGTAAAATATTGAAATCCAGCTGGCAGTAACTCATCAGGCAACCACAGAAAATTAGTTTCCCTAGTTCAACATTAGAAACAGATTCAGGTGGGATGAGTTATATATTCTTTTTCTTCACCTTGTCATTAATTTATTTTGTGGTAGATTCTATGCCACAGGTCACACACTTAGAGGATGGAGGCAAATAACCTCCAGGAATAATACAGAAATTATGTTAAATGGCATTGTTCAATTAAAAAGCTTAAGTGTAATGAAAACAATGGCGGGGGGCAGGGGAGTCCACTCAAAATAGCATCAAATAATAACGGGTGGTATTATTATGCATGTAGGAAATTTTAACTTTTTGTATTATCTGACAGATTAAATATACAAAAAAACAAATCAGGTTATAGAAGATTTGAATATAATCACCAATAAGATTAATTTATTAGACATACAATCCTTTTTGTTTTCAAATCTCCGTGAAAATTATAAAACTGTGTATCAACTCACACAGAAAACCACAATAAATTAAGGATTAACTATTATATAGGGTACATTCTTTAACTACAATGCTATTCAAAGAAGTTTTGCCTAAGATAGAAATTAAGCCCTTGGAAAATTAAAAGTAACATTTATGATGTAAAATACCAAACCTATATACAAATGTAGAGAGGCTGATAGAACAGTATCCCATCAGTAGATATTAACTCCAGGTAAATCTTGTTTCACTATACCATAATTAATTATCTTCATAACTCTCTTCTAGATTATTTTAAAGTAGTTTTCAGATATCATATAATTTCATCTGTAAATATTTTTGATAGAATTCTTGGTAATTAAACACAACAATAACAACAACAATCAATCAAAAAACTCTTGACTGTTCTTGTATCAAGGGAAAAAATCAAATACATATGACTGGGAACACTTTATAAGATCTTTTTCATATGTTTTATGAACAGATGGCAGTTCAAGGTCGCATATCCAACTCTTCCCTTAAATACAATTGCAATGAACTTGAAGAATAAAAACAGAGGAATACTGCATCGTTTGCAAGTTAGGCACTTAGAAGTTCTGGCCCATTACAAGCAACTTCAAATATCCACAAGACTAAGCTGCAAAACACTTCTTGAGAGAGTAAATGTGGTCTAATGGAACAGATTCTAAGCCAAAACATAAAAAGGCAAGTTCAATTTGAATTTCCTTTAGCCACTAAGGATCAAGAGATTATGAATGCATCTGATAATGGGACCCAGAGAATACCAATTGTTAAGAAGAAACTTATAGAAAGCTGGGTTAAACTCAGTGGTTGCCCAAGGAAGCAAAATCCTTTATAAACTTTACCTTGTAGCATCTTCGTCAAAATGAACCCAAAGACCTAGATATGCGGGCACCTATGAAAAGCACCAGTATGGAAAGACTAGTGTCATCTGTAGTGGGACCTCTATTAATGTAGTATACAAGTAACTTCAAGATGAAATATCAGGCACAAAATCAAATATAGCGGCTTGGAAACCAGAGGCGACAAAACTTCTTTGCCCAGAATTATGCCCTCTGGAGGGAGGGGGCACTAAAGAGTAGATTTGAGAAGGTAGAAGATAACCTTGGTAGAGGGTAAGCTTGAGAAAGCATTCTATATGGAAAGGGAAATAACTAATGAAAACAATGGTGGTTGAAAATGAGACATGTATGATAAACAGGAGCTCAAACATAGAAGAAAATCTGTGATTTTGGAAGGAAGACCAGAATAAATGGTCTTTGACATAATAATAGCAATCATTGACATGGATTTCTTCAGCTAAAATGCTTAATGTGTATATCAAAAGGTCCCTTGGGCTGGGATCAGGGTGTATGGGTTGCCACACAGACATTAATGAAGACAGAAAAACACTCAGACACATTTTGATGAAGGATTTATGCTTCAAAGATAAAAAAAAGATTCCTATTCTCTAAAATTTACATAGAACACTTGAATTAGCTTGACTTCTTTTCAGAATTAATTGCTAGCCCTGGCTCCATTGGTTGAAGTGTCATCCTGTACACAAAAAGGTGGCAGGTTCAATTCCCGGTCAGGGCACACACATATCTAGGTTGTGGGTTTGATCCCTGGTTGGGGTGTGAACAGGAAGCAACCCATCAATGTTTCTATCTCACATCTTTCTCTCTCTTCCCCTTCCTCTCCCTCTAAGATCAATAAAAACATATCCTCAGGTGAGGATAAAAAAATTAATTGCTAGACAATAATAAATATCAGTTTTGAGGAGAAAACTAATTTCTTTTGAGTAGAAATCTGAACCCAATCACATTGCTCAAGTAAGACAACAGAAATTCATTTTCAGATATGTAATGACACAGAAAAAAATAAAGTCACATAGCTCTCTGGGAAAAAACCCCAACAACAGTCAAATAAGTACTCTGACAGATGAATCAAAATTAAGAAATGATTGAAACAGGTAAGTGATGATGAGCACAGAGGCTATTTAAACTCAGCTATTAGTCTCAACTATAACAGCTATATTACAAAAGAGAATGCAAATGTCATTGGTAATTATAAAAGGAGAACATAAGGAAAACGTAAAACCATTAAAATAATTTGAAAATGATACTCCTGATAGGAGTTTAAGAATTTTTCCACAAAAATGAAAAAAAAAAAAAAAAGAGAGAGAGAAGACAGTAATAGTAGTAGTAAGAATTAAAACTGTACACTGTTATTTATACAGGAAGCATGAACAAAATGGGTTTATTCCCATAGTTAAAATTAATGAAAATTTATTCTTGGCAATGTTTCTAATTTTTTTTTCATGTTTAACAGCAAAATTAAAATCTGGATAATTACTTTCCAAATCAGTATAGGGAAATAAAAGTATTAATGTACATAATACTCAGGAAAAAGGAGAAAAGCAAGAATACCTTTTGATGTAGCAATTACATTCTTTGCCATATACCCTGGATAAAACTGGAAACAACTCACATATTCATAAATAATAGCACAAATAAAACTGTGGCACATTCATGCAATGAAATGTTATATCGTAATGGAAAATAAACTAACATGGGTTGATACAAACAGCAATCAACAGCAAAATGTTAAGTGAAAAATCATTTCAGAATACATTATGATTCCATTTATATAAATGTCATAAAGAGGCAAAGGAAATTTAAATGTATTTATCAACAGACAAGGTCTTGTAAAACCACAAAGAAAAGCCAGATAATAATTATCACCTAGAAAATAAATGAGAAATTACCTTGCAGGGAAGAAATGCAATAAAAAAGAAACATAAGGGGCTTCAAAGGTATTAGTAGAATTTTACTTTTTTATTGTTTTGGTGTAAACTTGTGTGTATTAAGCTTTTGTGTATATTTCATAATGAAAAAAATTTTAAAACAGAAAAAAAAGTAGTGAGTTATTTCAAACTTTCAAAAAACAGATATTTCCATGGCTCACAGCCATGGTTCCAATTACAGAAAAAGATTAGAAGTCCCTGAAAGCTAATCTAGCAAAACTCTAGCAAACTTCATTAAAATTGCAGTTAAAAAAGAGTAGAAAAACAACCTATTAATACATATTAAACACATATACACTCAAGATTGAAAATTTTATTGCAGAAATCCAATGATAGTTCACTATTGAAAATTTCATAACATTACCCTCACCTGTAGAATGAAGTAAAAAATATATTATCTAAACAAAGGATGCCAGAGATTATTTAATAAAAGTTACTTAATAAAATGAAGAATCCATGCTTAATTGAAAAACATTAATGAATAAAGAATTCCAGAATATTTTTACTTTTGGATCTCTCATATGGTCCCTTTGTTATGCATGCACAACAAAGAATTCCCAATCTACCTCTTTTCCCTGTTACAGGCTTGCTCAGAACATCACATCTCACCTTCATCCAGGGTTCTTGATTCTGTAGAAGAGTGACCTGCAAATTGGGGCACGCATACGAGACACTCCAATAGGGGGAGATACTTAAGTTATGGATTGTCACTGACACCTCCCTCACTCAACACATCTGGCAGTCATATGTGAGGCAACGTGAAGGGACAAACAGTGGAACCCTCGTTCATCTATTAGCCTTTGACCAGTGGAGCCTTAATCATTCATTCGATTCCATGGCCTAATGTGATTGTTTAGTGGATTTAATAATATTATCGAATTTAACTAAACTATGTCTCACAGAAAGGATAAGGAAATTAAATATATTCTTTCAAAGAAACCACAGTTTGAATAATATGAGGGGGGACCCCCAAAGCCCAGAGTTTATTTATAAAAAATTGTGTATTTATTCTTACATGTTTAAACTTCAGTCACCTTTCAAGTATTCTTGATGCAATACACCTTATTGAGACGTTATTTCCACTGCTCAAAAACAGTTTTGCACTCGATTTTGATGCCTTTTAGTGCTCCTGCCATTTTTTATTTCACTGCTTCCACACTGACAAAATGTTTTCCTTTGAGGACATTTTTCTCATCCAGGGAAACAAAAACGTCATTCCGGGTCAGGTCAGGTGAATAGGGACGGTGGAGCATAGGGGGTCATGCCATTTTTTGGCAAAAACTGAACACTCAGCACCGTGTGGGCAGATGTGCTCGTAAAGCACTCATCATGAAATGGGCAAATGTGCTGAGTCTTCCAACAAAAATGTACTGAAGCCAAGCACAGCCTCTCACAACAAGGCCAGCTGGTACCCTGATACAGATGGGTTCCTAGAACACTTACCTAGCAGGGGAAGCCTGTGCTACAAGGGCTCACCCTCCAGAAGGTAATTCCAGGCTTTTTTGGGTCCCCTGTCATAAACAGGAAAATGGCAGAGCTTGTAATTCTTACATAAGCTCCTTATCAACAATACTATGAAATAAAAACAATGGCAATGAAATCAGGTATGAAAGCAGGCCAAAATATTTCTAAATTATAAAAATAAAACTATCTGAACTGTGGATTTACATGCCCTGACACTGATGATGAACCTTGTCCTAGGCTGTTATACTATTATGTTAGTGAAGATCTACAAGATGTTCTGAGCATCTAGAACGTGAAGATAAACTTCTACATTTTTCCCAGCAATATTTTTCAAGCCATTGAAATTTAATCAAAACTTCATAATGTTTAAAGATATAGATTATTTCAAGTAACCATACTGATATTTATAATTGTCTTTCAAAGGCTAACTTCTGTATCACTGAGGAAACATCTGTTTATTTTCTCATGATAAAAATGGCTAAAACTAATACATGGAAAATATGCCAACAAAACAAAATACTGTTGGCAAATAATAAGAAAACACTACTGAGAAGCTGAAGAAACAAGGACTCAAACACATTATACTGTGTGGGAGACTTTCTATATAGCTGAACTCAAGTGCAGACGTTTCTAAGATACCCTAGTTTACAGTATTTGCTAGATAGATTCTCTTTCAAAACTGAAATTTATGAAGAACTACTTTTTGGTGAGTCATTAAAGGAAAGCTATAACACAGAAGACATAGTCTCATAAGCAAATGGCATTTTTAGAAAAAAGATTTTTCAGAAAAATATATTAATTTTACTTAAAGCCACAATGAAGAAGCAGCTGCTTTTAGCTAGGAAGGAGACGAAGTCGGGGAGTGGATAAAGGAAGAAGAAAGAGGATGAGGGTAGAGGAAAGAAAAAATAAAGAAAGAGGTAAGGGGGAGGGAAATGAAAGTTGCAAGGTAAGTTTAGACATGTGAAAAATCATGACTGCATGACTGAATCATTAACAGACAAGGTAATTATTCAAAGAAGTTGGACAGAAGTGTCAAAAATGCTACAGGATAATTGCAATGTTGTCAATTATATAAAAACAAAGTCTTTGAAATACAGTAAAATCTTCTAATATTTTTCGTAATGAGTGAAGTGACAAAAAAGTAGTTTGTGCCACAGAGGCTGAATGGCTGTTGTAGTGAAGAGTACTTAAAAGTGCTGCCAATCTTGGTAATTAACATACTTTATTTTTCAAAAGGCTCATGTCTGCTAACTTTTCCCATGATAACGTTAGGTAACGAGCAATATCTTATCTAATAGACAATTAAAAAAACAGAACAAAACAGACACCAATCTATCCTTTAAAGTAAAGTTTAATTTTAACAATGAATAGAAAATAATTATTTTTAAAAAGAAACTCAGGCTATGGAGAGAGTATTTTTTAAATGTTCTTTTTAAAAAAGGATTTCCCTTCCATCATGTGATTTTGTTGCTGAAAATATTGTACATGTGTCAAATATTTAAAATCCCATGTCTACACTGAAGTAGGAAAAAGAATTTTCCAAGCTATTTAAAATCCTCCATAAATTCTGTGGGCTTTGAATCCTTTAAAAACACATTTTTTATTGATATAGTTTCATACTTATCATCACAAGAATAGTACAAAGAACTCATATGTCCTCAATACATATACACCAATGGTTTTTATGTTGCTCATTTACTTTATCATATTCTCACTACTTCAATCTCTCCCGGTCTATGTGCATGCACATGCACATATGTACACACACACACAATCCTGAACCATTTCAGCTCTATCTAACATATATAAACACACACAGGGAGGCTGCTAAAATGAGGAGACAGAGAAACATGGTCCAAATGAAAGAACAGAACAAAATGCCAGAAAAAGAATTAAACAAAATGGAGACAAGCTATTGACTAGATGCAAAGTTCAAAACACTGGTTATAAGGATGGTCAATGAACTCAGTGAGAACTTCCACAGATAAAAAATGACATGGAAACTGCAAAAGAGAACCAGCCAAAAATGAAGGATACAGAACTGAAATGAAGAATAATTTACAGGGAATCAACAACAGAGCAGATGCAGCTGAGAATCAAATCAGCAATTTGGAATATAAAAAACCAGAAACACCGAAGCAGAACAGCAAAAGAAAAAAGAATCCAAAAAAAACCCAAGGATAGTATAAGGACCCTCTGGGTCAACTTCAAGCACACCAACATTTCTATCATAGGGTGCTAAAAGGAGTAGAGAGTAAGACATTGAAAATCTACTTTGAAAAGTGACAGAAAACTTCCCTAACTTGGTGAAGAAAACAGACATGCAAGTCCAGGAAGCACAGTGTCCCAAATAAGATGAACCCAAAAAGGCCCACACCAAGACACATCATAATTTAAATGCCAAAGGTTAAAGATTAAGAATCTTAAAAGTAGCAAGAGGAAAGCAGTTAGCTACCTATGAGGAAGCTCCCATATACTTGTCAGCTGATTACTCAACAGAAACTTTGTAGGCCAGAAGGGATTGGCAAGAAATATTCAAAGTCATGAAAAGTGAAGACCTAAAACCAAGATTACTCTACAAAGAAAAGCTTTCATCTAAAATTGAAGGACATATAAAGAAATGCAGACAACTGTAATTGAACAACAAAAAAAAAAAAAAAAAAAAAAAAAGAAAAAGCTAAAGGAGTTCATTGCTACCAAACCAGTATTACATGAAATGTTAAAGGGTCTTTAAGAAAAAATAAAATATGAACAATAAAATGGTAATAAACAAATATCTATCAACAGTTGAGTCTGAAAAAACAAAATAAATGAACAAGCAAAAGGGAAACAGATTCAAAGATACAGAGAACATTTTGACAGTTGCCAGATGCGTGGGTGCTGGGGAAATGGGTGAAAAAAGGTGAAAGGATTAAGAAATACAAATTGGTTCCTGCAGAATAGTCAGTCATGGGGATGTAAAGTATAGCATAGGGAATATAGTCAATAATATTCCAATAATTATATATGATGTTAAATGGATGTGAGATTTATCAGGATGATCTTTATTAAGTTGTATAATGCCTAATCACTGGGGTGTACACCTGAAACTAATATAATACTGTATGTCAATTGTAATTAAAAATAAAAAAATGATTTAAATTTTTAAAAACCATTTAAAATTGGGTTATGTTCTTGTTTATTACAAGCTTGACATTTTTCAAGAGTACAGGGCAGTTATTTTTACCAACTCCAGGTTTGTCTGATGTCTCATAATTAAATTAGAAAAGGAGAATGCACTTTTGCCAGAAATACCACATTAGTGTGTATCCTAGTGCATATATTAGGGGGTACATCATGTCTATTTGTCCCACTGATGATGCTGTTAACTTTATTTTGTTAAGATTGGGATTGCTAGGTTAAATCACTTTAAATTTACTCTTTTCCTTTCAGAAATTAATAAGTAATTTATAGAAGAACACTTTAAGTCTATGTAAATATCCTGTTCCTGCCCTGGCTGGGGGGCTCAGTTGGTCAGAGCATCATATTTTGCTGGCAGGTTCAATCCTCGGTCATACTGTGTTTGCAGGTTCAATGCCCAGCTGGGGTGCATATGGGAAGCGACTGATCAAAGTCGCTGTCTTGCATCAATGTTTGATGTTTCTCTCTCTTCTCAAATCAGTAAAATATATCCATAGGTGAGGATTAAAACAAACAAATATCCTGTTCCTATTAAACTTTCACCCACTAGTTTTAGCATCCAGATGACTTTTGACTGAATCATTACTGTAATGGTGATTTTTTTCCTTAACTATATTATTCCCTCTACGTTTCTTGGTTAACATTCATTCTATTGTACCATAAGTGAGCTCTTTCCATCTTCTCCCATTTATTCATTTATTTATACACCACTAACATAAAAATTCTTTCATGATTATATCCCTATTATTATTCATTCTAATACCCAAATTGTCCCAGATTCTGGCCAGTGGGAGTACTTTCAAGTCAACTTCCATACCTTTGACATGTCCCTATAATTTCTGAGCAATTCCTTGCTTTATAGTACAGACTATAACAGGCTCATCCTGTATTTTACCTGCTCTTGCCCTAGAATCACCCTTTCCTGCAAGGAACACTGCTGTTTCTTAATGAGAAATGGTGTTTAGAAACCAAAATCTGGATCTCAGATGTGCTCACTGCTTATAGAGGTATCTCTGCTTCTAGGCCCTTTCAACATATTTAAGAAATATAAACATAAGCATGTACTTGTGCATAAATCTATTTCTGTAACTCTATAAAAGGATGAGATAATACTAATACCTAATACCTACATAGACAATTCAATGCCAGTTATCCATATATATACACATGTGTACACATATATATTCCTCTCCCATATATGTATATATACATACACATGTGTATATACACGTTACCCATATGTGCATGTGTGTATTTTCTTTCCCAAGGACTTTTTTTTTTCATTGCTTTCAGAGAGAGAAGGGAGAGAAACATCAATGAAAGAAAGAAGCATCGACTGGTTGCCTCCTATACATGCCTAGACTGGAGACAGTGCCCAGACCAGGGATCATACAGGTCTGGACTGGGGGTTGTAGGTGCCACGCCCAGACCAAGGATTTAATCTACAACCCAGGTATGTGCTCTGTGGGAAGCAAACCCACAATCTTTGGTTACAGGATGACTCTCCAAACAACTGAGCCATGGTGGCCAGGGCCCTTTTATATATTTAATTCTCTTCTTTGGTAATGAGGAAGCTGGCTTGTGTTTTCCTCAATAAAACACATTTGCTCAATCCTACAGTAAACAAACCTTTTAGAATTCAGTATTTTTACAGTTCTGTCTTTAGATCAATGATATATCATCTGAAACACAGGTTCATTTACTTCTGTTATACTCCATTTTAGGTTTATTCTTCCATATTTTTGTTGATTTTTATCCTTTAAAATTGTTGTTGACTTATTTTTATTGACTATGAATCTATTTTCTTTTAAAAAAAAAATCCTCATCCAAGGATATGTTCACTGTTTAGAGAAAGAGAGGAATAGGGGAAGGAGTGGGGAGGGAGGGAGGGAGGAACATTCATGGGGGGAAGACTGATTGGCTGCCTCCTGTATGTGCCCCAACAGGAAATCAAACCCATAACCTATGTATGTGCCCTGATCAGGGATGAAACCCACTGACTTTAGGTGTACAGGATGATGCTTCAACAAACTGAGCTACCTGGCCACGGCTGAATCTATTTTCGGTATGAAAACTAAGTTGTGATTTACAGTTAAAGCAGTGATTAGATGTAATTTATTTGATATAATTCATTTGTTCTTTTATTTATTTTTAATTGACTTTGGTATTTAGGAAGGTCTGTATTTATTTTGTTACCTTTGTAACTTACACAATTGCAATGCCTTAATCCCATTTTCTTATTTATTAGCATCTAGTATTTTCAACTTTCAATATCTTCTCAGTGCCAGCTATTGCTTTTACAACAATCAATAAGTTTTTTTTACTTTCCTCTTTACCTCTTCCTTTATAAAGGTTGAATTATTTCTGTTTTGCAAAAATACATAAGATATACCTATTATTCTTTCACCTTTGTTGCCATCTTTGTTTCAGTCTTAGATCTACAATGAAGTACATTTAATATTCACCATGGATCCTTCGATTATTTTACTAGTTAACTCTTAGTTGTATAAAGATCATGCTCTAGTAGCTTCCTCAAGGATCTATGTGTATAATATTCTATGAGTTTTCCATGTTTTAAGTTTCTATTCTTGATACTTGAACAGCTTTATGTAAAATTCTTGGCTCACATTTTTTCCCCCTGTAGTTTCTTGAAATCACTGTTTCTTTGTTACTTTGCTTTGTATGTTTCTATTTAGAAGTCTATTCCAATATAATTCTCCAGCCTTGTAGGTTATTTGGTGTTAGTTTTTTTCCTGGTGGCTCTCAGAATTTTTCTTCATTTTTATTTATTTATTTACTTTTAAAGATTTTATTTATTTTTTAGAGAGAGGTGAAGAGAGAAAGGGAAATACTGATGTACTGCTAGAGAAACATCAACTGGCTGCCTCTCACACGCCCTCAACCAGGGATCTGGCCTATAACCCAGGCACATGCCCTAACTGGGAATCAAGCTGGCAACCTTTCGGTTTGCAGGCCAGAGTTCAACCCACTGAGGCACACCAGCCAGAGCCTTTTGTCCTTATTTTTAAAATCTAATAATTTTACAGGGATATGCCTCAAAATTTACTGCTTCATATCAAAATCCCCAAGTACCCTACAATCTTTTTAATATGTAGGTGCAGGCCTTACTTTGCTTATGAAAAAATTTAATTATACATCCTGGATGATGTGGCTCCATTGATTGGAACGTCATTCTGTAGACCAAAATGTTGTAGGTTCAATTCTCAGTCAAAGCACTTACCCAGGTTGTGGGTTTGATCCCTGGTCCAGGCATGTACAAAAAGGCAACCAATGTTTCTATCTCTGTCTCTCTCTTTCCCTCTATCCCTTCCACTCTCTCTAAAAGCAATGAAACAAATGTCCTCAGGTGAGGATAAAAATAAATAAATAAATCTAATTATAGTTTTAGAGATTTTTTCTGTTTACACCACTTAGTTTCTATAATTCAATTATACATATATGTTGAATTTTTGTCTTAGTTCCATCTCAACCACCTTTCTCTTTTACCTGTTTCACTTCCTTAATTCATTTTCATTTTTCATGATTATTTTTCTGCCTTTCTTCAATGTCCTTTTGCAAATTTTCAGTTGAGGCCATTTTCCCTTGGGCATCTTGAAATTTAGAATTTATTTCTAGATTTTTGCCTGTCTTCCATATCTTTCTTGGGTTCAGTCAACTCTCTTTCTAGGTTTCCTTCTAATTTGGGGGGGGGGGTTAGAGATAATTTCTTCTGTTTCATTTGTTTTAAAGTATATAAATCTAGTTGGTTTTTCCTATGTCTAAATGCTTGTTCATATTATTTCATACAGTTTGGAGAGAGGTGTTAATAGTTTTCTTCTGCTCTGTGTTGTTTTCTTTTGTGTGTGTGTGGGGGGTTCATTTGCTATTTTGATTCTCATATTATGTTTTCTTCTTACGGTGACTTTGCATAAATTTAGGCTTTCATCCATTGTGACTTGAATTTGGGGTGGTTCACAAGAATCCTGTTTCAAGAGCCTTGTCTTTTGTTAGTGTAGCAAAGTATAATTTCTTTAATGGATAACTTTTTTTTTTGGTGGTGATGGTAAGGAGATGATTGCATGTCCTCTAAAATGGGGGAGGGGTTTTCATTTTACCTTGCAAGACCTTAAATTTTCCCCTTTTGCTTCATGTTTCTTCACCATCCAATCTCCAAGGGTGCCTCCGTTCTCCTTAACTTTCTTTTTCCTCAGGAAACAATACCTTTCAAATACTACCACCTCAAATCATGTGAACTTTTAAGCCTAAGACCTATAATCACTGCTTCAATATACCAGGACTCTTTTGTACTTAAGGTGTGGTTTTTCTTTCTGATGGTGATTTTAGAACAATTCTAGTTTCCTCCACAGTTTGTCAGAACTTCCCTTGTTGTCCATTAGTGTCAGGAGAGGAAAATACCTCTGCTGAGATTTGATGCTAACTTTTCCACTTACAGGAAACTATCTTCTAGCTTTGTTTGAGGGTAGTATTCTGTCTTCCAGTTTGTTGAGGGTATGGATTTTGAAGTTTTATTTGTTCTTCTTATAGATCTTTACTGATTTTGGAGGATATATGAAAAGACTTGGATTTATCCTTACCAAACATTATCCTTTCTTGCCCAGACACTTTATAATGTGACAATGTCCCAAAATTTGCGAGCAAAAGTGATCTTGGACAAAATGGAAAAAAAAAAAAGTTAATAAATTTCTACAGAAAAACACCACATTATTGACAGAATGAATTTAAAAAAGGAGAATCATGATTTATTAAATGCACACAACAATGCAACTGTTTCATTTTCATACACCTATCGTCCTTCACAATGGAAAAGCAAATATCAAAATGAACTGAATATAGAAACAAGACTTCTGAATCAATGTATGACAAACTATTAAACTGGCAATTTAAAAAAATGGAAGCTTATCATTGCTCTCATAAAACAGTACTCAGTCATTAATTCAACAAAAATTTATTAAACATTCATTATGCATCAGGCATCATTCCAGATGCTTGGAATACAGACAGTTGTTAGATATTTGTCTTTAAAGTAGACAATATCCACATCCAAATGGGGATAACATTCCCATGGAGGAAGTCAAACAATGAAACTGGTAATATATATTTTTAAAAGATCACAAAAGCTTTTTATATGGTTAATAATAAAACTTAACATATGATTTATTATCGTATCAAAAATTTCCTTTTGTGTATCTCTAGCTAAATACACTTACATTATACATTAGGGGCTGTACCTCCAATTTTCCATCTTTTGGAATATAATTACGGCCTGTGAGACACAGGTGCCTAGAGGATATCACCAGAGATCCTGGACTTAGAGCTAGATGGGGCAGCTTATGAAACACTGGGTTGTCTCTCCTTAGGAAGTAGATAATAAGTAAACTTTAAGTTTAAGAGGAATCATTCCAATTTATTAGGTTTTTGTTGTTTGCTTAAAGTACAAGTTGAGGAAAAAAGGTTGTATGTAGACATTTTGCAATCAAAAATGAGAAATGCATTAAATGTTTGTTGGCTCATATCCAGCATTCAAGAACCCTACTATTTGAGGAACTTCCTAAAGTGCAGAGTAGCAGAGTCTGGCCAAAGTAAAGGCAATAAAAGAGTGGAAAAGTCTTCTCTCCACTTCATAGTAGCCACAACAGGAACATACAAATCACTTTTGTCCAAATGAAACTTTACATAAAACTTTTGAATTTTAAGGAATAACAAATATAGGTTATTTATAGTAGTAGCAGTAGGAGTTGAGAGACCTGGTTTTACAGACTTCCTGTAAATTCCTTTTGTGCAGAAATTTCCTTGGGCTGAATTATGTTGTTTGCAAATACTTATAATTTATAACAATAATTCCACTTATAAAAATTTATCCTACATTTCATATTGACAAATAATTGGATAAGGATGTGTACCATTACAGTAGTCTGTAACCAAAGGACAGGAAAAAAGAACACTAAATGTTGAAACAATAGGAAACTATTGTTATTGACCCCTAAACTGGATTACTATGTATTTGTAAAAAGTGAGTTAGATCTATATATACTGGTATGTAATAAAAAAGCATATAGAACAGCTGGCTGGTGTAGCTCAGTGGATTGAGCGCGGGCTGGGAACCAAAGGGTCCCGGTTCGATTCCCAGTCAGGGCACATGCCTGGGTTGCAGGCCAGGTCCCCAGTGAGGGCCATGTGAGAGGCAACCATACATTGCTGTTTCTCTCCCTCTCCATCTCCCTTCCCCTCTCTCTAATAATAAATAAATAAAATCTTAAAAAAAAAAAAAGCATATAGAACAATGGTGTATATGGTATATTTCTAACTAGGTAATAAAAAATAAGATTAGTTACATGCTTGGATAGGAATAAAGTTATTTCTGGAATTAAATTTTAAAAAATTGTAATACTGATTGTCTTCATAGGGAAAATTTTCTCACCCTTTAATTAATTAAATTTTCTTTTTTAAAAACAGTGCTCTTGATAACTTCAATAAAAAAGGCTGATTATAGATAAATCTCTTAAAGAATATAAGATTTACAGTGGGATGCAGAGATGAGTTGATGGAGTAGAAGAGAGAAAGCCATTATCCAATGTACAAAGGTAGCAACTCAAATACATGTGGGAAACAACCTGCATATTCAATAATTAATTCTGAGATAACCGATTCATTACTAGAAAACAAAAATTAAATTTTTACCACATACTATACAGACCAAATTAATTTCCAGCTGTATTAGAGATTTAAATGTAAATGTAAGCCCTGACCAATGTGGTTAAGTTGGTTGAGCATTGTTCTGCAGAGTGAAAGGTTGCTGGCTCTATTCCTGGTCAGGGCACATGCCTGGGTTGCGGGTTCAGTACCCAGATGGGGTGCATGCATGTAACCAACTGATGTTTCTCTCCCTCTTTCTCCCTCCCTTCCCCTCTCTTTAAAAGTAGTCTTTAAAAAATATATAAATTTAAAAACAAAAATAAAATTCCATAGAAGAAAGTACACGTTAATACATTTATAACATTAGACTAGAAGGCCCTTCTCACCTCGAGAGGAAGCGCCCACAAAAGAAGGGTAATGTATTTATCTCATGAAAAATTTAAAAACTTATACAATACAAAAAGCAACACAATACAAAATGATAAATAACAACCTGGAAAAATATTGTATATACATATGTATGTTAGATTTTAAAGTATTACAAGTAGTTATGAAAAAGACCAATATTATAATTTTTTAAAAGGAGTAAATGATATAACTTGTAACAAATAAAGGAACACACCAGCATAACCTTTCTGGAGGGGAAATTTGATAATATGCATTAAAAACATTAAATATATGATTATCATTTGATCTCAGAAATCTTTCCTCTAGCAAACTACCCAAAGGAAACAAACATTTTACTCAAAGATGCATTCAAAAATATATTCAAAGATTTACCAAAAAAACCCCCCAAAAAACCAAAAAACAAAACCCCCAAACTGGCCCTGGCTGGTGTGGCTCAGTGGATTGAGCGCGGGCTGGGAACCGGAGGGTCCCAGTTCGATTCCCCGTCAGGGCACATGCCTGGGTCGCGGGCCAGGTCCCCAGTGGGGGCCCTCTGAGAGGCAACCATACATTGCTGTTTCTCTCCTTCTCTGTCTCCCTCCCTTCCCCTCTCTCTAAAATAAATAATAAATAAAATCTTTACTAAAACAAACAAACAAAAAAACCCCAAACGGTCTATGAAAAACAATGTAACTATCCAATAAGGAACTGGTACACTGAATTTCATCCAAAAGTATTCTATATAGACCATTAAATTGGTGCTGTAAAAGAATACTTACTAACATGTAAAGATACATGAGATGCTATAAAGAAAAAATTTTAAATGTCATAGAGTATGATTCTATTCATTTAAAATATACATTTTTTTAAATAAAGAAGCCTAATTTCTTTCTTTTTTTAATAAAGATTTTATTTATTTATTTTTAGAAAGGGAGAGGAAGGGAGAAACAGTAGGAGAGAAACGTCAATGTGTGGTTGCCTCTCATGTGCTGCCTACTGGGAACCTGGCCTGCAACCTAGGCATGTGCCCTGACTGGGAATCGAACCCGTGACCCTTTGGTTCGCAGGCTGGTGCTCAATCCACTGAGCTACACCAGCCAGGGCTAAAATATACATTTCATTAAGTAAATATATGCAAAGAAAGTAGCCTTAAATCCAAATAACAAAATATTGACAGCAATCAGTGTTAAGTAGTATGTAATTTAATTTTTTAAAATTTTATAGTTACTAATTTTCTACAATGAATATGTTTTGTTTTTATTTTATCAAGAAAAAACAGAGTATAAGTAGAGAAGTTATTCCTTCTGAGTCTGGAGTCAGAAAAATACAAGTTAAGATATATACATATATCTTTTATATATATGAAATTTTGAAATGGTAGGAAAAGTAGAGTAACAAGATTATATATGACAGTTTCTATTCTCTTAGTATATTAGAAGGCTATCTAAAAAAGTACAGAAAGCAGAAGTGGGACTTGGGAAATTTCAGCAAAGTGACAAAACTTTAAACTTTTTTTTTTTTTAGAGAAGGAGAATGTGGTCATTTCTTGAGATGGGACTCAGGCAGTAGTAGTGTTATCTGGAGAAAGAGGTTTTCCTTTAAATGGGAAGGAAGAAGACTGAGGGAGAAAGGAAATGGATAGGAGGGACAGAGGGGAATAGGAAGAATATAAAGGGAAGAGGAAAGAGGAGATGCATGAGAAGAAGGAAAAAGGGTAGAAAGGAAATGAATGGGGAAGTATGAAAGAGGAGGGACAGTAAAGGCATAAGAAAGGAGAAAAAAAAAACACT
Source organism: Micronycteris hirsuta (assembly GCA_004026765.1). Taxonomy (NCBI): domain Eukaryota; kingdom Metazoa; phylum Chordata; class Mammalia; order Chiroptera; family Phyllostomidae; genus Micronycteris; species Micronycteris hirsuta. The sequence continues at coordinate 96,020 of PVJI01002967.1, read as the reverse complement.
GGCGAAAAGAAAGCAAAGCAGAGTGCTTTAAGAAAATAGGGAGAATAATAAAGTTTATTACCAAGAAATGGGCTATTAGAGACTGCAGTGGAGTATTGTGCTTAGCTAGAAAGCAGTGACTGCATGAGAAGAGTAGACTTCACATGACTGTACAGTAAATAGAAATAAATTATCCCTTACAACATGCAGGTTCTGGATGGAATTTTGATACTGGTACGTGGAGGGTCCACATGATGTAATATCCCTGTTCTAAAATATACACTTCATATATGTATAAATTTATTTCATGTGTAGATTATAAAAGATAACATTTACTTACATTTCTTAAATAACCTAAGAATTCTTCCAGGTTTTAAAACATTAGTAAAATATAAAAACAGCAACAAAAAAACTAGGGTTGTAAAATTACAAGAAAGTTAAGTTTCAAGCTGAAATAGGAAAAATGGCACTTGTGATAAAAAAAAAAAGTCCTCTAGAAAGCTGAGAAAAGAGGGAGTATTATCATGCTCAATTATACAAGACAAAAATAATAACTAAGTAGGCAGAATATTATGGAATTCCTTTCAGATTCAGTTCTAACACATTATATATAAATTAGTTTCATTACTATATAACCGCACTGTGTTTTCTGACCTTGGACAGTGAAACTTAAGGCTCTAGCCAAATGAGGAAGAAAAATCTATGACCCTCAGGGGAGTTGCTCTTGTTTAACCAGTTAAGTATACAGGACAAATGTCCTCTACCATTAGAATAACACCATCAGTACAAACAGCATACACTCGGAGCTCTCCCTGGTGCTGCAATTGGCCCCAGCTGTCTGAGACCTAGTTTTTCTAATTCGTGACCCAAGTTTACTATGTCTATGCTGACCTATCTGCCTGAATTCTCATTAGCCTTAATTCAGCAAACTACACACTAATCTGTGCCTCTGTAAGTGTATTCTTTCAAACTTTATTAGGAAATGAATAAAATATAGAGATAGAGCAAACTAGGTCATTTGTATGTTTTGTTTCCAAATATTTTTAAAAAGTAATTAATAACCAAAAAATAAAAGTACAGTACCAAAGAATCCAAATAAAAGTATATGGGTACACACACACACACACACACACGAGAAGCAACAGACTAATCATATGCTACATGGTCAGCTAAATATCTCTAGAAATTAATCTTCCTACAATGAATAATCACCATTGAGCTTACTTTATTTTACTGCTCTACCAACTCTTATAAAATATGTAAATCTTTTGTTGTTTTTCTGCCCTTTCTGATCGATAATTAATTGACATCAATTATTCCACTGCTTAAATAGTATACATTTTATTATATATGTATGTTTAAAAAAAAACACTGTATTAGGAATACTAAGCACCTACCATGAACTAAGGAAGATAATCAGACTCTCTAAACCATAATGTAGAAATCACCAAGAGTAAATATTCTGAATAGAAAATAGCAACTATTTATTTTGAGGGGAAGGGAGAATAGATGGTACTTGTCTGTTGCTCTTATTCAGACTGTGCAATAAATGTAATCACGAAGAATCAAGAAACTGCAATGTAAAACTTAATCTGAATGACTTGGGCATTCCAACAGATATCATGATTTTAATAAAATTTATAGTGAAAACCTTATTAAATTGTAACATAATAAAATAAGTTTACAGTGGAAACAAATATGAAAAATATGAACAAATTTTGGAAGAACTGTCAACGTATAACAGAAATAAAGAATTCTCATCAAATGTATCATTTTAGTTCAAATGGCCTAAAGTGATTTAATTTTCCTCTAAACTGGTCGGTCCTTTGAAAAAGAGATGATTCCTCTCATAAAGAGCTTAACCTAAAAAGCTCATCCAGGTAGTCAATTGTTTGGAATATATTTGTCTAAAAATACTTACAATTAATACTTCTTATATTACCTACTGATCTAAAAATTATGTCAGAATAGTTTTGATATTTTTGTCACTAAACCATGTTTCCTATTTTTAATCATTTGTTCCTGTTAAGGAAGAGGAAAGAAGTTATAACTTAGGACAAAAGAACTTTTTCTTGCCTGAAAGCACAATTTGTGACAAATAAAAGGAAACTATCTACTGGAGAATCTTGCCCACTTCTCCCATCCCAATACCATCTCCCTTGCACCTAAGGTATCTTTTCAGAACACTCAGCAGCTCTACAGAGCAGTCTAAACACTCATGCTTTAAGAATAAAGCATTAAGCTGATTACTGACATAACATATTATTTAATAAATTAGAACCAATTAGAATCAAAGATGACTTAGGCATGTAGTGCTCAAAAGCAATAAACATGTCCACGATCTTAATCTTTCTATATCTAGGAATTAAAATTCTGTTAAGCAGTGAAAAGTTATTGTAAGAAAGTTGCTGATCTAACTAAGTGATTTTCAACTGATGGCAATACCATGGCAGGGACAGTGTGGAAAAGTGTGGAGCCATGTTTGTCACAATGACTAGGGAAATAGGGGCCAGGAAGGCTAAACATGCTACAACACACAAAGATTTATACCATCCCAAATGCCAACAGTACTTCCATTGAGAACCAGGGATCTAAATGCATTGTAAAAGTAAACATTAAGAATTTCTAATACACTTCCAATAAATTGGGAAATTCCAGATGAATAATTTCCCTCATTCTACACAAAGGAAATGAGGCCTCAGGAGTCCAGTCCTGTCTCCAATGGAAATAAAAGTCCTAGAATAATTGAATCATACCATCTAGAAAGTGACTATACATTCTTTTATGCAGAGTTTACAAGATGGGGCTTCCCAGAAGTGTTTCTTGCCCAATCCAACCAACACATAAAACAGAATAAAGGGAGGAAGAGATGTTTGTGTTAGCAACTAATTGTAGAAGAAACTTACTGTAAAACACTTTTCCCTTAGGAAGAATATGTGAAGCTGAAATTTTGCCACAATTAATTAAGTATAAATTGGAGGTCAGCCAAGCGATTATTATGCCGTTTTTATCAGAAACTTTATACTCATTTCCAAACAACTAATTGCAAGTAAAGTTACCAAATAAACTCATTTATAAGTTGACTGCTATCTACAGTGACAAAGAGTAGTGTCTTTGATGTAACAATAATGATTAGATCTTTACATGTATAATTCTTGAGTTTGAAGGACAAAAATATTTACTACATACAATTCTAAATCTGTTTATCTCATTCAAATGAACATGTGCTCTGAACTTTAAAAATAGATATACTTTAGTTATATTAAAAATAATATCAACTTGTGATTATTGCAAAGTATTAAAAATATTAAATCCCAGTGTTTCCTTACAGGAAGTTATATTCTGAAATTTATTGAAGAACTGTTAAATCATGAGAAAAGACTACACTCTGCTAAAAATTTGGATATACATTGTCATCAGTCATACTAATAAATCCATTTACAATTTTTCAAAATTATAGTAGGATCTGATAAAAGAAACCACTGAAATGATCATATGCCATTTTTACTTTTATTGTTCTAAACATCAGACTTCTCTCAAGATAATAAAAGGACACATTAAACTAGAAATTTCAGATTATTTTATCAGAAAATATGTTAATTACAGTGTCAATGAAAAAACAAAAAGGTCTTTGTGTATGTGTGTTTAAAAGAAACACCAGATCTGAAATGGGTATTTATTTCCAAAAATTACAGGTCATTTAGACCAATGCTCCTAGAGAAAACCAGAAAAGCTGACTATATTCACTTTCTAAGTTGCCCAAAGGCATTAAAGAATGAGAATGGAGTATGAAGACCGATTGGACCAAGACAGAAGATAGAAATCCAGAAAGGGAAATTTAGCATTTGGGATCATTTTTGCTATCAGAGAATTGTAGAAAAGGTGGTTGAGACTGAGAAGTACGGTTGACAGCCTGGAGAGCCTAGGTGGAAACAAACAGAAACAACCGTTTTTGACTGTGACCCTGAAAAATTTCACTGTAGTAGTAAGGTGAACAAGAAGTAAAAGAGCCCCACGAAGACTGCTGACTGATTTGGAGTCATCTAGGGAGTTCAGAAAATTCTATTCCCTGAAACTGGGTTAAAGTGATCCTAGACCGCTAATGGTCCCGCATTCCTGTCACAAGCAAAGTGTTCCAAATAAACTCTGAAGAAAGACAATATAATTCCAGGTCTCAAATTATGTCTGTAGATGGTTTAGATGATTTTCAAGTACAATCCAGCATACAATCAAGAGACAACCAGAAAAATCAGGAGGCAACAGATACAAGAACCAACAGTAACAAAAAAAGGAACTCGAAGGAGATCCAGTTACTGGGAGAGTATTTTTTAAAAATCCATACTTAATTATCACATATAAGATTCTTGAAAACCTAAGACAAAAAAATTAGTAAAGGCAGTCAGAAGAAAAAGAAGAGCGTTTCTTCAAAGTAGCAAGATAAGAAAGACATTCACTCACTCACTAGAAACAAAAGTCAAGGTAGTAAATTTAAATTTTCCCTGTCCTTTAAGAAAATTACTGCAAATTTAAAATTTGACTTCTGATACATCATTCAAAAATAAAAATGTTATCAGATAACCAGAAACTAATTTTTTAGGTTTAACAATGATTTTATTTAAGTTTATACCAACTCTTACCAGTCATATTACTCTGAATAGCAGAGATGAATTATATAATATTATCTTATGTTCACAAGTATGAAAATTAGGTGAAAGAGAATAATTTTGAGATTAAATCCCAAATTTAATCCAAATCAAAATTCCAGGTTTTTTTCAAACTAAAAGAACGTGATAAGATGAATGGATATTACACAAAAAAATATAAATGTAATAATCAAAGTTATGGAGCCATAAGACAGAAAAAAAGCAGAAGCAATTACAGTGGTACCTTGGTACTCGGTTGTTAATTTGTTCCGGGACTTTGGGATGAATGTCAAAGGATGAAGCATTTTCTCTTGCGGGGTGGCGTCATAACTCATACACATTCTAGCAAGTGTGATGAGTCCCGAGCAAGTGACGAGTGCTGAAACTTTTTTCTTGTCAAAATGTGACAAGTACAGGGTTTGATGAGTTCTGAAGCAAACTAGTACCAAGGTATGACTGTATCTTGATTCATTCTCTTTTACAATGTCTGTTGTTTTTTTTTTAAAAATGTCTGTTTTATTCATGGCTTCGAAACAAATATAGTGGTTGGTCAGAGCAGGTGAAAATGTTAACTCAGTTAAACTGAATTTATCCAGTCAGTAATTTTTCCTGTCTATATCATTTCCACCTAAGTTTATATCCTACTGATACTCTATGGCAGCAATTTTCAACTGGGTTCCACAAGAATTTTTAAAACATGCACTACATGCCTATTTAGTCAGGAGCACTGACCCCTTTTCCCTTAGATTGTCAAATAAAATATGACAACAGTCAACATAATAACAATGGTCTGGTGTCAACGAATAAAAGTTATACCTATTTTTGTCAGATTAGACAAAAATATAACATGTTTTGCTGTCCCACAGATTTTAGTAATTAGTGTATGTGTGCCATGAGACAGAAAAGGTTGAAAATCGCTGCTCTATGGTAGCAACAGGGGATAGCAGTAACATTCTAAACACACAATTGGTAGTCAATAAATACTTGTTGAGTACACAAATCATGTTCTAAGTTTATTTTCTAGATTTAAAAATCTCCATTTCTCTAGTTTTTCCTCATACGGCCTATTATCCAAACTTTGATCACTTTTGGATTCACTCAAAACTCCCCCAATGACATTTTAGTTCTCCCCAAATTACACCATGTACTAGCCCCAGGGGGTCTAAATTTAAGCTACCGCCAACAAATGATACATGTACTGAGAAATTCTGGTATTTTTATTCTCCACTGAATATAAATACTATAGAGAAATCCATAAATGCTTCTGTAAACAGAACATTGTCAGATCGTGTAATCTATTCCCTAACAATAATACATACAGTTAGAAACAAAGTAATGAATTTAATTTGCTTTATACTCTCTTTGAGGTTGACCACGTAATGTTAACCCATTTCTATTTTAAATAAAGGTAGGAATTATATAATTATTATGATAGTTCACATTTTCTAGCATATTTTGACCTTTGATTGCTTCACACTCCTGACATTCTGTCTTTAAGCTTTTAAAATGAAGATACAAAACCATAAAATTATAGAGAGTATCAGGTATACAAGTCTGACAATGTTCTCTTTACAACTCAATCTTAAACATAACTCTTTTCTTCTTCCTTAAGAACACCCAGCAAGGTGGCTAGTAAAAATGACCAGCAATAAAATATACAAATGTAGCATACAAAAATCTCAATATTTTCATTTTTAAATGAAAGCTTACAAAGGTTCTTGAGAAAATAGTTATCAGCAAAATATAAACTGCTTTTCAGTAAGTCTAAAGAATGTGTTCACAAGCTACCAAGTGTTAAACTATAAAACAATTTTATCAATATATTTAAGCTGTTTCATTCTAGAGGAACTTTTAGCAGTAAAATTGTTTACCTATATTACTAGATACATAGCTGTAAGGATAGACAGACACACATACACATACTTGTACACCTATACACACATGCACTAGGGCAGCGTTTCACAAAATGGGAAGAAGAAATGATATGGGGATAACAGAAGGTCATGGTAAAAAATTAACACTGATTCATGGTGATCAAATTTGTTATCTTTACTTTTAATTTGTTATCTTTACTTTTAGTTTGACGCTAGTATTTCTTTGGCACCTTTCTAACTTCTCTTCTTAAAGAATGGACTCACCATTGCCTTTTCACTCTACTAAATTATGAAGTTCTTTATCTGGCAGTTTTCGCTATGTATTTAATGTAAGAATGTATTATTTACCTTTTAAATACAGAATTTAAGTAATTAATTTATTAAGTAATAAACATATTTATTACTTAAATAATAAAGTAATTTATTAAAGTAATAAAGGATTTAACATAAATAATTAAGAAAATAAGAGTATAAATGATGATAATAAAGCTGATACAGATCTCCCACAGTAACAAAACTTTCAAATTTTCACTGGGTACATGCGTTGGGAAAAAGAATACAACTTCACAGATTTCTCATATGTGCCTAAATTCTGGACAATTTAAGATCTAAACAAAGTTAGCTACGGCAGTTTCCAGAAACCTTCCTTAAAAGACAGCTGGCATTCACCCTGTCAGCCTTCCTTTTCCTCATTCCTTTCTCCTTACTGCTGCCTAGAATACAGATAATGGCTGAAACTAAAGAAGCCACCAGGTGACCTTGGCAATTGAGGCTCTGCCTGGCAGAGTAATGAGATTAAAGGAACCTGGATGCCCTAGCACTCTGTTTAACAGAGCTACTGCTACTATACTAGACCTTTTTCATCTACTTTCAGACTTTTAAGTGATGGCAAAATAAACTTAAGTCACTGTTGTTGGGGATCTCTGTTATTTCAATCCAAATCTAACCCTAACTGCAAAATATGAAATATGAAAAATACTGTCAAATGGTATGCGAATGATTGAAGTTGGAAAACAATGAACTAAGTAAGGCACTGGAATGCTCAGTAAAAATCACTGTCAGTTCCTAGAGTTTATCAAGTGATCCATAAATCTTTAGAAGTTTGAGAGGGAAAATCAGATTTGTACATACATGTCATGAATTTGAAATGTAAAATTATTTCCACAGAAATCATATTATACTTCTTACAGATCGAACACATTAAAAGGACTAACATTCAGTTCATTTTGACTATATTCAGTTAAAAAATTACTATTTACTTGGTTAAATCTGTATTTTTAATTATTCCTATTGTCTCATCATATCCCCAATTCACAAAATTAAACGGCCATCTGAAAAGTAATTCACTGAAGCATAAAAATGTGTTTCTGAAACAGTACCAAACACCACCACACAGATTAAGATAATTAATGCCAATAGGGAACGACTCCAGTTATAGAGAATATGAATACTGTGGAGACAAAAAAATCTGTGTGATTACACACACATCAAAAAATAAAAGTGCAAAACAGAAGGTACACTCAGTTTTATGCATTAGATTATATTTAACTAACTATCCATATGCCCCCAGAGCTCACTCTATGGTCAACAGTAAGACTTTTAACAAATGGTGATATAAGGCTGCTAAAGCCTTTAGTCACTTTCAAACGAAATACTGATCTCTTCGATAAACCAGACGTATTTCAACAAAACAACTCCCCACCCAAATCCTTTCCAGATGGAAATAAGCAAATTTTGTCCAAAAACTGAAGAGAAACTAAGATTTAAGTTATACTCCTCACTGGAGAAACAAGCACAATTTATTAAATTGCCAAGAAGCTTATACACTAAGCACAAACCTTTTGACAGATACTATGATTGTAGAAAAGGCAGAAGATGGGCAAAATCTATTAAATTACAATGTATAGTGTCATACAATATCTGTAACACGATTTGAAGAACCACTATCTCAAATGCTTATCTGTAGATACTTCACACTGATATACAAGGTATGAATTAACTCAGCATACACAGAGAACTATAAATGAAAGAGAAATATTCAGCAAATTTTAATCTATTTATAGTTGAATATTTATTTATTTAGTTTACTTAGTAAGCTGAAAGCAGTTTTAATGTAACATTACCCTCAAGTGAATCAAGGTTATACAGGGTTTCAATTCCACAATCTACTTTCTTTCATAGGATCAATTAGAAGCTAACAATATATGTCTTTTAAAAATTATTAAGGTAAAATTCATGTAATGTAAAATTAACCATTTTAAGTGTACAGTGCAGTGATATTTAGAACATTCCCAACACTGTGCACTATTGCCTCTATCTAGTTCTGAAATATTTTATTACCACAAAAGAAAACCCTGTACCCATTAAACAGTCACTACTACAGTTTCCCTTTTACCCCTGCCCCGGCAACCACTGATCTGCTTTCTATGTCTATGGATTTGCCTATTCTGGATACTTATTATAAACTGAATCATATAATGTATGACCATTTGTATCTGGCTCCTTTTTATGTAGTATATCATTGTCAAGGTTCATCCATTTTGCAACATGTTATCAGCGCATTCCATTTTATGGTCAAATAATTTTCCATTGTATGATTATACTACATTTTGTGTACCTGTTAATCAGTTGATGGACATCTGAGTTATTTCCACCTCTTGGCTGCTGTGAATAGTGCTGCCATGCACATTTGTGAACAAAGTATTTGAACACCTGTTTTCAATTCTTATGGGTAATACCTAGGAGTGGGATTGCTGGGTCACTGGGTAATTCTATGTCTACCATTTTGAGGAATTGTAAAACTTTTTCTACAGTGACTGAACAACATGCTTTTTGATTTCAGATACTTTTGAAGAAGAAAATAGTGAAAACAGTACTAAATCTGATCAATTGTGACCACTCAGTAGACATAATGCCAGAATTGTTTTAATAAAACAGCAATTAATAAAAGAATTTGCTTTCCTATACCTAAATGTAATCTGTCAAGGGAAAATACAAAAGGTTTTGAAATAGTGAATAATTATTTAAATTTCATGATAATTTTATCTGTAAAAATCAATTCTATGGTTTTACACACTGTTCAAGTATCACATCTTATGTGCGCTACATTTGATACCTTTAAATGTCTAAGAATTACTTCAAAGATGAAACACCATGATTTTTAATGTTGAGGTAAGTTATGATATCTTGAGAAGTCCCGATATTAAGCTAGGAATTCTGAAAGATCGCTGAAGAAGTTCTAGGTTGGAAGTAAGCCAACACAAAACTTTTTCCAAGAAATGCCTTGGTTTGGGCTCCTAGGCATGGGTAAATCAATAGTAAAATGAATTTTACTATTCATTATTTCTGAGTAGTAAAATAATGATAATTATGATGATGATGTCATAAGCAAAGATCACCAAACATACATGGAAACAAACCACCATGAGTGTTTGACAACATAAACAATAACCAATTCATCAGATATAAAATATAAAGTTAAAATGTAGGAAAAACTTAAATAAAATGTGGAGTCAGAAAATGGAGCAAGCAATAAGACAGATATAATAGTGTCTAATACATGCTATATAAATGCCACGAGGTCCTCAAAGGATGTAATAAATAATAGAGCAAAAAGAGATTTGAAAATGTAATAGCTATAAATTTTCCAGAGCTAACAAAACACCAAATAACACAAGAAGAAAACATATCCAGTAGCACACACACAAAGAATAAGAAATGCACACCAAGTACATTGTAATAAAAACCCACAGAGAGAAAATTCTTAAGAACAGCCAAAGAGAAAATGCAGATCACCAACAAAGGAATGACAGTTAGACTGAAGCTGACTCATCACCAATAACTTAAGGTAGAAGATGTGGAATAATGTCATAAAAATTCTATTAGAAAACAAAACATGTCATAGAAAATCATGTCCTCAGCAAAACTATCTTTCAACAATATGAATAAAAAAAAAGATTTTCAGACAAGCAAAAACAGTTTATTACCAAAAAGACCTACACTTAGGGAAAATGCTAAAGGATATATACTTTAATAAGAAAGAAAATAATACTAGGAGGAAGGTCTTAGAGGGCCAATAAATGGTGAACAAATAAATTCATAAAGCTGCAAGTAAATATAAAAAAAACATTCAGATGTTCACATAAAAATAAATGGGAACACCTGGGTAATGGTTATACCTGATAATAATTCATTAAGTTGTACTCTATGCTTTATGTACTTTTGTTTGTAAAATGTTTATTGACAAATGTTTGCTCAAATGATTAAATATTTCCCCCAAACCCACACTGTTCAAATAAAATAATGAAGATAATTATAATATTTTTCTAAGAAAAGAAAACTGTCCAAAAATAACAGCATCAAAATCCATAAAAAAGAAGCTATAATCAAAGATCTGAAAGGAGATTAAAAGAGTGTAAGTGTGCTAAGGGCCTTTTATTGTTCAAAAGCAGATGAAGTTATAACTTAAGACTGTTAACACATATGGCAACATTTTCAGGGAAGCTTCTAAAAAGAACAGAAATAAGAGTACACAATTTCTAAGTTAGGTGTTCATAAATGAAATAAAAAGATTAATGAAAACAAAGTATTTTTATCTTTTTTTTAACAATTTTATTTTATTTATTTTTAGACAGAGGGGAAGAGAGGAAGAAAGAGAGGGAGAGAAACATCAACGTGTGGTTGCCTCTTGTGCACTCCCAACTGGGGACCTGGCCTGCAACCCAGGCATGTGCCCTAACTGGGAATCGAACCAGCAACCCTTTGGTTCACAGGCCAGCGCTCAGTTCACTGAGCCACACCAGTCAGGGCTAAAGTATTTTTTAAAAGTCATGTTCTAACGCAGGGAAAATGAACAACTTAAAGAAAGGCAGTAAAAACAAATTCAAATATAACAGTAATCACAAACAATAAAAATGATTATTAATGAACTCAAGAGTTTGCAGCCAGATAGTAAGACTGGATCAAAAGACAAAACAGAAAGATATGTTATTTATAAGATACCTAATTCTTAAGTATAGAGAAATGTTCAAAAGTTATAGCAGTTATATTTTTATCACATAAATTAACATGTCTAAACAAACATTTTAATTATGATGTCTCTTGGTGAGGTCCTCTTTGGGTCCAAGTTGTTTAGGGCTCTCAGTTTCCTGGACTTTTAGGTCCACTTCTTTTGCCAAATTAGGTTAGTTTTCTTTCATTATTTTTTCAAATAAGTTTTCAATTTCTCACTCTTCCTATTCTCCTTCTGGCACCCCTATGATTCAGATGTCAGTACATTTGGAGATGTCCCAGAGTGTCCTTACGCTATTGGGTTTATTTTTTTTAATTCTTTTTTCTTTTTGTTCTTGTCAAATGCTTGCTTCTTCCTTACGTTCCAAATCCTTCATTTGAATCCTGGCCTCCTACCCTCCAAGGTTGGTTCCCTGTAGATTTTTCTTTATTTCACTTAGCGTAACCTTCATTTCTTCCTTTATGTTGCTGCCATACTCACTGAGTTATTTGAGCATCCTTATCACCAGTGTTTTGAACTCTGCATCTCATAAGTTGGTTACCTCTGTTTTATTTAGTTCTTTTCTAGGGGGTTGTGTTCTGTTCTTTCATTTGGGCCTTATCTCTTTGCCTCCTCAATTCAGCAGCCTCCCTGTGTCTGTTTCTGTGTATTAGGTAGAGCTGCTTTGACTCCCTGTCTTAGTAGTGTTGCCAAGTGTATAAAAGGCACATGCAAGTTGTGTGTTGCCGAGTCTTAGGTAATCACCAGGGTGGGGCAAGCTGCTTCACTGCTTCCTGGCTGTGTGTGGGGGGGGAGGGCTTGGAAAAGGGATGATGCCTCTGCCTGGCTTCTGGAGGTCTGCCTGGCATTCACTGTATTTCCAGTCACTTTACCCACATCCTGTATGTGATGGGCACCCTTCCAGCTGTTGCCCTGGTAGAGAATCCTGGAGTGGGTAGGTGTACATACATTCTAAATCCATGTAGGCCCTTTAAATGGAATGTCCTGAAATCTGGCAGTTTCTTCCACAGTCCCATCCCCACTGATTTTTATAGTCAGAAGTTATGGGGATTTATCTTCCTGGCATTGGAACCCTAGGCAGCGCAGTCTGGCCTGGGCTGGAATCACTCGCTCCCAAGGTACCTCTCCTGATTTTTATTCACCATACATGAATGTGGGACCAACCATTCCATCTCCACCTCTCTACACTGCACCATGTCTCTTTACCTCTCTGTGACTCTGCCCCTCCTACTCACCTGGATGAATATGGCTTCTTTAAATCGTTGGTTGTTGGACTTCCATACAGCTCAATTTTCTGATGGTTCTGGGTGTTATTTGTTTTGAGATCCAGCTTTAATTCTTTCTATGGTTGCACAAGGAGGCGAAGCATGTCAACCTATACCTCCGTCTTGACCAGAGGTCTGGCAAATAAAAAGTTAACCTTACACCACTACTCTCAGAGAGCATCTAAAAAAGGAGGATGGTGTTCTACTTGGCTTATAAAACAGTCACACCAAGTATATTTTACAGATGAAGAAACGGAAACATAAGGTAATGAGTTTTAGAGCCAGATTTGAATCCTGGTTGTTCACTTGAACCCATAACTTATCCATTATTTTAAAGTTTGTAGTAGGCATTTAATAAATGTTAAGTGAGTGAAAAACAGGTTATCAAACGTGCTTGATTATCAGATCAGCAGAATTGATAGAGGATAAGTGAACAGAATAGTTAAATTTTTGATGTGTTGCTCTGATTAAATTTGTAGAATGGAAAAGTCATTTGGATATAAATATATAATCCTTTCTTATGTGGGAACTGTTTTACATTAGATCACTATCAATCTGGACTCTAATAAAAGATTGTCTTTAAGTTTAAATTTATTTTCCATAAAAGAAAGTTCTTAAACAGCACAGATTATTATATGCTTTAAACAATATTCATTTTTTCAGAATTCCTTCCATCACTGCTAAAAAACAAAGAGAATCAAATGCTTCAGTTTGGAAACCTTCAGTTTGGAGAACACGAAATAAAAGGAATTTCCTTGAAACTTTCATTATGTGACTATTATACATACTCATACTCTAAAGGAGAAAAAGAATAAAGCAAAGATCCTAATAAAAAATGAGTGTCCTCTATATGTCTTCTCTTGAAACTTTTTAGAGGTTCTAAAGTTAGTTGATTATTCCTGATAACACAGTAAAAGATATCTTTTTTAAAAAAGTAGAAAAGAACTAGATAAAAGCATGAATTTTGATATCTATCCAATAGCAGTATTGTGATAGAAAGAAATTTCGGTAAGACGCTTAGCATGGCATGAATTGATACAATCTTCTTTCCAGGTATTACTAGAAAGAGAATTCTAGTCATTAAAACATCCATTAAAGATTTATCTGTAGTCAATGATTGATTCTCATGAATGCTATTAGTGATACCTACATTATTCTAGACAGTGTATACGGATTTCATATAATAACTCAAAAGTTATTCTTTTTCATTACATAAACAAATATTGGGTTGGCCAAAAAGTTTGTATGGTTTTTCCCATAAAATAAAAGACACAGTTTTCATTTTCACCATTAACTTTATTGATTTGGATAATTTGAGTGTGTTGGCTATCTTCTGTGTGGTATAACGCTGATTATTCTCAATTAATGTCTCCATTTGATTGCTATCAACTTCAACTGAATAGCAATCAAATGCTCTACCAATTGTGGAGCATCGTCCAGCAAGAAATCCCCAGCACAAAACTTTGCAAACCACTTTTGATACATTTGATCAGTCACAGCACCTTCTCCTTTTTTTGTGCTTCAGTTTTTTTCCTTTCTTAAAATAATACAAAGCATAATATGCCAAAGTGTTGCTTATTTGCTTCCATTTTCAATATGAAAATGGTTACACAAAAATTTACCAATTTTGATAAGTTTTTAAAAAAATGCACACTGATATGACAGCTGTCACAATACAACAAAACTGTTTCAAATGAAGTTAAAGACAATTACTAGAACCATTTTACAGAAACAAAAGTGAACTCTTTGGCCAACTCAGTATTAAGGAACTTTAAAGTAAACTATTTTTGATTTTCTAAGGAATATAACATGTCTATGAGGCTGATGAGATTTTTCTTCTCAAAGAACAACAGTGATGCACTATTCTTACTAGAGATACTCTGGTTATTACAAGGTTTTCCTTTCTTATGTCCATTACCATTTTTAGCTATGTATTCATAATTAAGTAATTTATTATAATGGAAAAATCAAGGCTCTAATTGTATGTCATTAGGCAAGTCACAGCATTTTTTTAAAGTTTTTATTTATTTATTTTTAGAGAGAGGAGGAGGGAGGGAAAAAAAGAGGGAGAGAAACAATGTGTGGTTGCCTCTCATACTCCCTACTGGGGACCTGGCCCGCAAGCCAGGAATATGCTCTGACTGGGAATTGAACTGGTGACCGATTGTTTTGCTGGCTGGCACTCAATGCACTGAGCCACACCAGCCAGGGCAAGTCACAGCATTTTTAAGCCACATTTTGCCCACCTGAAAAAGGGATGAAATTACTGGTAACACTGAATGTGGAGATTAAGTAACATTTGTGTGTAAATTAGCCATCTAAAGAAGTTTAGAGTTTAAATAACTTTTCCTTCTTATGTGATTTGTTTGTAAATGAATCAAAAATAGTATAATCACAAATGAAATCATCAACACAAATATACAAAAAAATAAATGTATAGAATGGATAACATTTAACTTTTTTACAAAATGGCAAATAAGTCTAATAATAACTTCATCAACTCAGTATTTTATAAACTATTTTATAAAAACTATTGTAATGCTGCTGACTTCCTTCTGTATTCACATGGCAAGCTATGTTCTTTATAAAAGAGCTAATGTAACATATACCAAAGTCCTTTAATTCTATAACAGTAACTTATAGTTAGTCATCTTTTTAAATCTACTTTCTCCCTTTTTAAAAACTTACTGGCACCCCGCCCATCCTCAAATTTTTACACCTCACCCTCACTGGTTATTTAACAGTTGCTGAGAAAGAGGCAGTGCTTCCAAAACCAGTCCACAAAATACTTGTTCCCTCGTATCTTAATAGTCTATAGAAAGGATTCCCTAATCAATTAACCTTGAGAAATACTGAGTTAAAAAGTTTTCTTTAGCTAAGAACACAATGTGTTAAGGTGCACAGTGAATTTCTAAGTAGGATACAATATGCGGCTTTTCTCAGATTTACAGATCCTCCTGAAAACCCCCACTCCCAAACCAATTTACATTTTATGGGGCAGTTTGTGAAATGTTGCCTTGGGAAATTCAAGGCCTGAAGGAGATTAATTATATACATATATATGATTTATATATAAATAAACTTTTATGTATATAAAAATTTATTTATTTTAGAGGGAGGGAGAGAGAGAAAGAGAATGAGAGATAAAAACACAGATTTGTTGTTTAACTTATCCGTGAATTCAATCTTTGACTGTTGTATGTGCCCTCACCAGGGATCGAATCTGCAACCTTGGTGGACTGGGATTAAATCAGCAAAGATCACCTCTATTTTTAAAAGCCTGAATACCAGAATTATAGTGAGGCCTGTCAAACCAACCCAAGGTATAAAAGCTCTTAAAAGAAAAATTGGCTTACAACAGCTGAAGTGAAGTTTCCTTATCTTATCTGAAATTATATCCCTTAATCTTGTGATATATTTGGAAGTTTAGTACAAATAGTGATCGTTGGAAACTTAAATTTATTCCAAAATATAATGAACATTTTACACTTTACATTTGATCTTAGCCAAAAGGCCAAAAAGCAGTAACATTTTACACTTTAAAGGTTTAGTTTTATTAAGTAAAATATTCAATTCTGATAAAATTTGATACCTGAGAGTTATTCCTAACTGGAAAAAAATTCCAGAGAAAAGCTGGGTAAAGCAAACTTCAACTATGTGAGTTTTATTATTTAATGTGTGTTCATTAGGAAATCAATGAAGCCTCAAATTAAACATTCTCTCACCTGGGAGTGACATAACTCGTGATTTGGGAACTCAGATATAAAAGCTCCATAAAATGCCAAGCAGACATTGAGGGGTTGGAAATACTCAGCCCTAAATTTTGTGTTCCTTTATTTCAGTGTTATACATAAAAGAATGCCTTTTCTATTGTATATACCTTTAGATAAATAATCATTTGTGAGTGATTTTCTTATACACTTAGTAGTAGATAAACCTCAGAAAGAAAACTTTTCCTATATACCAACAAGTAAGTCCTTCCACACAAGTAGTACAAGGTACAATCAGGAAGACAATTTTTTAAAGTTTTGATATGTTGAAAATATACAGGTTAACATGTAAACTCTTGAAAATAATTTGGTAAATTTAACATTAAGGATTAAATATAAAAACAGGACAAAAATGTATGTTTAATTTTGATATTAAACTAATCAAATTTTTGTTATATCCTACACTGACACTTTACTTTCTCTGAAACTAGCATATTGTATGTAACTTAATTTCAGGATTAATGCAATAAATGTGTAATTACAGATTAGAAATCAATTATAGATTAATTAGAGATTATACACACATATATAATAATATACAAACATATATATGAAATCTCCCATTTCAAAAGTAAAGTTTATGAAAAGTAAAGTTTATTTAAAAAGTTAAAGAATTATGAAAAGTTTATATATAATAATCTAACCTATAATGGCATTATTGTGGCTAATTTATTAAGTCTTTTATTATTGCAATTTGCAGGTGGGCCTTCATGGTTGATCAAGTGCAAAGTGCACGAACAAGTTCTTTGTAGCTAGTCAACACTCCTTCATAGCAGTTGTTCTCCACTAGGGCCATTTCTGCCTTCTAAGCTGTATCTGGCAGTTTCTGAATGTCACACAGAGACAGGGAGCTTATGGCCTCTAGTAGGTAGAAACCAGGGATGGGGCTACATAGCCTACAATGCACAGGACAGCTCCCACAACAAATAATTTTCCAACCTCAAAATGTCTTAAGTGCCAAGACTGAAAAAGCCTACTCTATACATCAAAGTGGCACATCCATTCTTAAAAGGAGATACAGTTACACCATTACATAAGATACTCTAAATAAGACCTATTATTCTTCCTATTCAAGGCGGCCATATCAAAGAAAATAACAAAATCCTAAACATTTATAGAACAGTACTTGAAATAATTTGAGCCAATAAGGTGCCTCTGAGTTAGGAATCTTCAAGAGAAAAGAAAATTAAAGTTTAGCACCAAACCTTATGTCCATGCCTTGATACTAATTTTGTATGAAGTTTATTCTCTAGTAAAATTCTTTACAGAATAGCTCATGGGGACAATATTCCATGAGTTTTTTATACATCAATAAAGATTTCTCACAGCTTTCACAAGTAAAAGTGATTTTACTGGATATAAATCCATATATCACCCCTTGGCTCACATTTTCTTCCCTTTAATATCTTAAGTAAGTTACTCTAGTTCCCTCTGGCATAAACCATTGCTGTTAAAAGTTCTGATGACAATTTTATTTTCTTTCTTTATAAGTCATTTAGTCTTTTTTACCTGGTGCCCAAACAATTTTTTTTCTCTTAAAGTTAATTGATATTATAAACATTGTATTAGTTGTCATTTTTCTGGGTCAAAATTCTCAGGTACACAGTGTGCCCTTTCAATGTGCAGTTTCAAATCATTATTTTAAATTATAGTTTTTATATCTGTTCAGTTTCCTTGCTTTGGTTTTGTTCTACAGGGAGCTGCATTATCCATATTGTGAATTGTTTTTGTTTTTAATATTTGTTGCTCCCTCTTGAATATTTTATCTTTCTTCAGTTCTTTTTTGAGTAAAATTTATTTTTCTTTTTTCATCTTGCATCTCTTTAAAGATTACTCATGATGTTTACTTGCTTCTGAATTTCTTCTAAGATTAGTGTTCATTTTTGAAATTATACTTTTTTCTATTTTTTTCTTGAGTTCTATTACCTATTTTGAGGTTTTCTAATTCAAATTTCTTTCATTTATCATTTCATTTTCTTTATTTCAGATTGTTTTGAAACTGATTGTTAAACTCATCTGTTTTGTTGACCCATCCTCCCGACTTGCATTCATTGAATTTAAATTCTTACTCTTTTTCCTTTATAATAAACTTTTTTTAGGATTTTTCTTCTATTATTTTTGTTACTCATTTTTAAATGAAATTACTTCTATTGAATTTTTAGGAGACATGGCTCAGAAGAGCTTTTCTAATATCTCAAAGCTCACTCTAATGTTTTTGCATTGTCTTCAAAAGCAGCTTCTTTTCTGAGATCTCCTGGCTGGGTCTTCCTCCCTCACTTTTATCTGAATCAGTTCCTTTTATCTCTATTGTCTCTGTACTGCTCACTTTGGATGTTATTCCGGCAATTTCCTCTTAGTGTGGGTTTGTTCTAGAAGGGAGCTCTTGGCTTCAGTTTTAAGAGTTCATAATATCCAGGTGATTCAACCCCTTCAACTTTACCACATATCATTTGTACCCTGTCTAGTTCCACTGAGTTTTCTCAAGTTGGTCCAATAAGTACTTACATTTTGGTTTGTAGAGTATTTTAGGATTCTTCCATTTTCTATTCTGTCATATGATCCATTGCTTCCATATGTTTACTGCCTCGCAGAATGTTCAGGTCTTATAGCTGTGATGTGTCCCCAGCCTCTGGTATTTAGAACTCATGGACAGTTTGGTTGGTCGCTTTCTGTGGTAGGCCACTTCTAAGAAGGCTTCCAATTTTTCCTGACTCCTGACAGCTCTAAGTGATTTCCTCAAGTGTGGGTTGAAACTACTGATTTGCTTGTAAGATCAGAATACAACAGAAATGATGGGAAGTGACTTCTAAGATAAGGTTACAAAAAGAGGCTGGCTTCCATTTTGTTTACCTTCTTTTGCTCTCCCATTTGCTCTGATGAAAGCCAGCTGTCCTATTATAAAATGCCGTATGCAAAAGCAAGAACTAAGGGAGGCCTTCAGCCAACAGCAAGGAACTAAGGCATTCAGTTCAACAGCTCATGAAGAACTGAATACTGCCACAAAAGTAAGCTTGGAAGCAGATCTCTCCCCAGTCAATCCTTGAGATGACTGTAGCCTAAGCCAACATCTTGACTGATAACTTGATGCCACAGATTGATGGTGAGACTCTCAGCCACAGTATGTAGCTAAATTGTCCCCAGATTCAGAACCCACAGAAACTTTTAAGATAATAAATGTCTGTTGTTTGTTTTAAGTATTAAGTATTAGTACTTACTACTTAATACTTAAGTATTAACCTTTTGGATAATTTGTTATGTAGCCATAGACAACTAGAACTTTCTCTGGCAGCTTTATTTTTACCGGGGACGGGGGCAAGAGGTATTTAGAGGGATTCAAAACTATTTCATGAGTAATTTTAAAAACAAATATTAGTCTTAAAAATAAACATTATAATTCTCTCTCATTTTAAGACCAACCATATCACTTTGCTATTAAGCGAAGAAAACTATATTTTCTATTTATACATAAAAATGTACATGTATTCTGTTTAGTTCTCAACAAATCAATTGCTTCTTCCTTTCTCAGAAAAATAATTATAGCATCATTACTTCCAACATGTATTATAGTAAAAATCAGACACTTTATTTTCTAGCAGCTTGAGTTTGCCAAGAAAAGCAGATACTAATCATCACTTTTCAAACAAACAAATACAACAACAACAACAACAACAAAAAAAAACCCTTCAAAAACAGTCCAAAGGCATTCATCCTTCAAAAGGCAGAAGTCATTCTTTATCTAATTTACTTATAAGGCCATTTATCCATATTAAGTATTTATTATAAATTTTTAAAAACTCTTATTTGTGGTTACTCTATCTTAAAAGATTAATATCATCCCCTTCTTGCCCCTATTTACAATTCAACTTCCAATAGGGATTTTTTAGTTTGTTTCATGGCTTTCACTTCAATGTCTAGAAAGTGTGTGGCACACTATAAGTGCTCAGTAAATATCTGTTGAATAAATAAATCTATCAAAATCTGCCAAATAAAAACTAGCATTTATTTGACATAAAGCAACTGGCAGGCACTCTGCTAAGTACTTTATGTGTATTATATTTCATAATCCTTAGAAAAACTCTTTTTAATCTTCATTTAACAGATAAGGGAACTGAGATCTACAAACTAGGTAATAGTCTATACCATCTATAAATACAGTAATAGAAGCATAATCATAATAAGACACTAAAAAGTCTAATTCCAAAGCAGTTCTCTTAAATTCCTATCCTATAACTGCTATTCTTAAAACTTGATTAAAATAAAGTAAGCACTTATTTTTCTATAGTAGAAAAATATCTTCTTAGAATATATTTTCTCTTGCTTTTAGCTGCATTGTTTCAATAGTAATAAGATGGTTTCCACGAACCCTCTTACAATGGAATATTACAATGACCAAATATTTCCCAATTTCCTACTGTTGGCATTTTTCTATTAAATTATATTCTAATTTAAATGGATAAAGTCCAGGTATGATTTTTCTAAAGTCCAATAAACACATTTTATTTATTTACTTATTTTTAAGATTTTATTTCTTTTTAGAGAGAGAGGAAGGGAGGGAGAAAGAGGGGGAAAGAAACACCAATGTGTGGTTGCCTCTCACATGTGCCCCCACTGGGGACATGGCCAGCAACCCAGGCATGCGCCCAGACTGGGAATAGAACCAGCGACCCTTTGGTTCGCAGCCTGCGCTCAATCCACTGAGCTACACCAGCCAGGGCCCAATAAATACATTTTAAACTATAATGTAAAATAACAGTAATTTTAGTATTTGATAATATTTGAAAGAATAAGATACAATTTCTCATAAATGAAACTGACAATGAATTTTAAATGCAAAATGATACCTAGTGTTGACAAGGGTATTCCTTAATAGCCAGCCATCTTACATATTATTGGTAGAAGTTAAACTGGATCAGTGTTTTTAGATGGCAACTTGGCCATACACATTAAGAATCTTGGTAACATTTATAATCTCTGACTCAGTAATTCCCTACTTAGGAAGCTAGAAAGAAATGATCAGACACAGCTACTTAGAGATCTATATAGATAAGGATTTATGAACAGTATGATTCACTGAATAATTCATATATTGAAGTGGTAACAAGTGTTTGACAACATAAAAAAATAAAATTATGACAAAAATATGCAATTATTAAAATAATTTTAAAGACTGATTAAAGATATGAAAAAGTCCCTGCAATTACATGAGGTTAAAAATTATGACATGAGTAATCTCAATTTTAAAAATTTAATTTTTAGGTGCTCTCCCCTTAGGAGAGTGGCTGGCTGTGCCTTTGCCATGCCTTCCCTTTTCTTCCACAGGACTCGGTAGTGCATGTGAATTTGTCTCCTGTTCCAGCCATGGTGTCGCAGCCACGATGCTGCGGACACTGCAGGCCAGTGTCTGCATCACATAGTGTTTCAATATTCTTTCTATTATTAGTCTTTTTCTCACAGAGAAATTTTGAATAGCATGCCTTCACTAGGCATTTCTGCCAATAAAATTGACAAGGTAGTTACCAAAAAAAAAAAATTTTTTTTAAAAGACTGGAAGGAAATATGCCAAAGCATGAAATGTGATTATTTCTGAGTGGTAGATGCATATATGATTTTTAAAAATATTTTTTACAGCCCTGGTTGGTGTGGCTCAGTGGATTGAGCACTGGCCTGTGAACTAAAGTGTCACTGGTTTGATTCCCAATCAGGCAATCAGGGCACATGCCTGGGTTGCAGGCCAGGTCACCAGTGGAGGGGGTGTGTGAGAGACAACCACACATTGATGTTTCTCTCCCTCCTCCCTCCTTCCCCACTGTCTAAAAATAAAATAAATAAAAAAATACTGTTTATAGAATTTTCTGTGTTTTAAATACTAGCAAATCAAATACAGCAACACAGTAAAAAGATACAATATCCATTTATGATTAAAATACTCAACAAAATGGGTATAGAAGGAAATACCTCAACATAACAAAGGCTATACATGACAAATGCTTATTAGCATCACGATCAAGTGGGACTCATTCCAGGGGCACAAAAATGGTTCGACATAGGCAAATGGATCAATGCAATACACCACATTAACAAAAGGAAGAATAAAAACTATATGATCACATGAATAGATGAAGAAAAAGCATTTGACAAGATACAATATCCACTTATGATTAAAACACTCAATAAAATGGGTACAGAAGGAAATACTTCAACCTAACAAATGCTATCACGACAAATGCTCAGCTAACATCACACTCAATGGTGAAAAACTTAAATCTTTTCCTCTAAAGTCAGGAAAAAGACAAGGATGTCCAGTCTCACTAATGTTATTAAACAGTACTGGAAGTCCTAGGCAAGAGGAAGAAATAAGAGGCACCCAAATTGGGAATAACAAGTAAAAAACTGTAACTTTTTGCAGGTGATGTTTTTTTTAAAATATGAAAAACCCTAAAACTTCCTAACAAGATAGGAGTGTAGGTAAATGCAGAACTTGCATCCTCCCAGAACAATATCAAAACTACAACTAAATAACAGAACCTATCATTCAGAACCACCCGAAATCTAGCTAAACAGACTTCCCACAACTAAGAATATAAAAAAGGAGCCTCATGAGGTAGGAGGGGCGGGGACATGGAACAAGCTGCTCCCAGACCCATGTGCAATAGATAAAAATCAGGAGGGGTATCAAGGCTACAGAGGTAACCCCTCAGGAGCAAGGGATCGCAGCTTCACACCATGCCCCCCAGCCCAGGTTTCCAGTAACAAGGGAAGAATTCCCCATAGCTTCTGGATGTAAAACCAGTGGGGATTGTCATTGAGTAAGATGGAGATTTCTGGAGTCCATTCCAGTTCCTCGTAAAGGGCCTGTGCAAAGACTTATTTGGACTCAGGTGTTCTGAGTTCCAGAACTGGGGCAGCAACTCCAAAGGTACCAGGGACACAAGGCTTAAAACCGAACTGTCTGGCATCAGCGTGAGAGCTGGATGGGCGGCTTTCTCCCAGACAGAAGTGCTGGCAGGATGCTATTATTCCTTTTCTAAGCCCTTCCCCACAGAATCTGCAGGCAGGCACCATATCTGAGTCTACATCAATCTGGCTAACACTGTTCACACTGCCCTGCTGATTCCCTGACACCCCACCCCACCAACTTGGAAACCCACCCAAGCTGTTTCCAGTGGCTTTTCCACAGAAACAGCCTATCTTGGCTCAAGCTTCAGACTTTCTGAAAAACCTTTAAATAAGCATCATCTGGCCTCAGCATGTACCGTACATCCTGCTACATGGCCCTAGGCCCGGCATAAGCAGCAGCCAGTCATTGTATACAGTTTAACGCTCCTGGGCACCTCCAAGCCCAGCACAAGTAGCAGCCATCTGCAGATCACTTTGTAGCTCATGCTTGGTGGTCCTAGGCAGAACATAGGCAGCAGGTAAATTTGACCTGCAACTCCTAGGAGGCCCCAGAGCCAGCACACCCTGTGGACAGCTTCGGACCAAAACCCCTTGTAGAAGCACCACCCAAAAACCTCAACAGGTGACACTCTCAAGGGGTAGACCCATTGGGCACCAGAGCCCCAATGAAGTAAATTCTGTTCCATGGGGGTGGCTAGTGCAAAGCTCATCCTTCAGTGTGGTCACAGCCAGTCCTTGCAGCTGATGGGCCTGGGGGTAAATTCCTCCCATTGACATGCCAACAGCAATCAAGGCTCAACTAAAACAGGAGGGTATACACAGCCCATACAGGGGTAAATGGAGAAGCTGTGCACTGGACTCTACAGGACACCTAGTATATTAGGTCACTCTACTAAGCCAAGAAGATGTAGTAACTCTATCTAATACATAGAAATAAAAACAATGGAGGCACAAAATGAGGAGACAAAGAAACTTGTCCAAAATAGGAAAAAAACAAACAAACAAACAAACAAACAAAAAAAAACCCCAGGACAAAACTCCAGAAAAAGAACTAACAAAATGAGGAAAAGCAATCTACTACATGCAGAATTCACAACACTGGTTACATATATACTCAATGAACTTATGGGAAGAGTAGATGAACTAAGAAAAAACTTCAATAGCATAAAAAAAGGACATGGAAACCATAAAAAAGAACCAGTCAGAAATGAAGAATACACTAACTGAAATGAGTAACAATTTACAGGGAATCAACAGTAGAATAGACAAAACCAAGAATCAAAATAAAAATTTGAATATAAGGAAGCAAAAAACAAAACAAAACACATCATTCACAACAACAAAAACAAAAGAACCCAAAAATAATGGGGACAGTGTTAGGAGCCTCTGGGACAACCTCAAGCATACCAACATTTTCATCATAGGGGTGCCAGAAGGAGAAGAGAGAGAACAACAAATTGAAAACTTCTTTGCAAAGATCATGACAGAAAACTCCCCTAACCTGGTAAAGGAAACAGACATACAAGTCCAGGAAGCACAGAGTCCCAAACAAAATGAACACAAAGGGGCCCACACCAAGACACATTATAACTGTAATGCCAAAGATTAAATAAAGAGAGAATCTTAAAAAGCAGCAACAAAAAAGCAGTTACAGAGCTCCCATTAGACTATCAGCAGATTTCTCAACAATAACTTTGCAGGCCAGAGGGAGTGACAAGAAATACTCAATGTGATGAAAAGCAAGGACCTATAAACAAAATTATTCTTCCCTGTAAAACTATTAATTAGAATCTAAGAATATATAGAGCTTCCCAGTTCACTACCAAAATATTATTAGAAACAATAAACAAACAGAGTAAAGTTGCAGGATACAAAAATCAATGTACAAAAATCCACTGCATTCCTATATACTAACAATTAAATCTCAGAAAAAAAGGAAAAATCAACTCCTTTTGTAAACTGCAACAAAAAGAATAAAATACCTACAGATAAACTTAACAAAGGATGTGAAGGACCGACACACTGGAAAGTACAAAGCATTATTAAAAGAGACTGAATAAGACAGAAAGAAATAGAAAGATATTCCATGTTCATGGATTGGAAGAATCAACATAGTTAAAATGGTCATATTACCCAAAGCAATACACAGGTTTAATTCAGTTCCCAGCAAAAACCCAATGGCATTTTTTAAAGAAGCAGAACAAGAAATCACTAGACTTGTATGGAACTACAAAAGACCCCAAATAGCCAAAGCAATCCTGAGAAAAAAGAATGAAGCTGAAGTATCACACTCCCTGGCTCCCAATTATAACACAAAATGACAATAATCAAAACAGCATGGTTTTGGCAGAAAAACAGACACAAAAAACAATGGAGCAGAATTGTGAGCCAAGAACAAACCCACATTTACAGACAAATAATTTTCAACAAAGGAGCCAAAATATACAAAAGAGAAAGAAAGCTTCTTCAATATACGGTACTGGGAAAATGTGAAAACCACATGCCAGTGAATGAAACTAGACAGTTATTTGTCCCTATAAAAAAATGAACTCAAAATGGATGAAATATATGACCTAAAACAATAATTACATAGAAGAAAAACATAGGTACTGAACTTATGAACCTTGGTCTTAGAGAGGATTTTATGAATTTGACCCCAAAGGCAAGGAAAGTAAAAGCAAAAATCAATGAATGAGATTATATCAAACTGAAAACTTGCACAGCAAAAGAAATCATCAACTAAACAAGGCAATCAACAAAATGGAAGAAGATATTTGCAAACAACAGTTCCGACAAAGGGTTAATATTCAAAATATTTAAAGAACTCATATAAACTCAACAAAAAAAACCCAAAAAATCCAATAAAAAAATGGGCAGAGGACCTAAATAAATACTTCTCCAAAGACATACAAATGATCAACAGATATTATGAAAAGATGCTCAACTTCACTAGCTACCAGGGAAATATGAATCAAAATGACGAGATACTACCTCACACCTGTTACAATGGGTATTATCAACAAGGCAAGTAAGAACAGGCATTGGAGGGGTTATGGAGAAAAAACCCTCATTCACTGTTGGTGGAAAGGTAAGTGGGTACTGCCACTATGAAAAAAGAGTATGGAGGTTCCTTAAAAAATTAAGAATAGAGTTACCATATGATCTAGCACCTCTATATTCACTGTAGCACTATTCACGGTGGCTAAGACCACCTAAGTGTCCTTCAATAGATGATTGGACAATGAATATGTGATACATATACACAATGGAATAATACTCAGCCATGAAAAAAGATGAAATACTGCCATTTCTGACAATATGAATAGATCTTCAGAATATCATGCTATAAGTCGGACACATGATTCCACTCATATATGGGATATAAACTGAAAGCAACCAATGAACAAATAAGACAAACAAATAAAAACTCAGACACAAACATTATGGTGGTTACCAGAGGGAAGTGGTGTGGGGTGGATAGTACAGAGTAAAGGGGGTCAAATATATGGTGACCAAATAAGATCTGACTTTAGGTGGTAAAAACATAATGCAATACATAGATGAAGCATCATAAAAATGTACGTTCAAAATCTATGCAACTTTATTAACCAATGTCACCCCAATAAACTTAATAAAAAAGAATTCTCTGTGTTTTCTATAATTTGCAAGCACTAGCTTTAAGATTAAAAAAGAGGGAGTTGAAGATAGCAGCTGAATGGATGGAATCTGAATCCACTTGCTCTTGTTCCCAACTTGGATTTTCGGCTGATCTTCCAACAATTAACTACAACAATCAACGACATCTTAGCTGATATGAAGTTTTGAAACCAAGGAGTACAGAAGATGCTCTGTGCCATCTTGTAAGAAGATCTTATAAGATGATAGGGAAAATTCCCTGTGTGCGACCTACAGCAGCAGAGAGACCAGACAGAAATTGCAGCTTAGGAGTTCCCTCCGATCTTGGAGAAGGGGGCACTAGTCCAGCACAGGGATTCCCAACCCTAGCCAGGAGAGACTTGGGAGGATATACAGAGTCTGTGAGACCCAAACTATACACACACAAGGAGCAGCATGTCCATATCGTAGCACCAAACTGGAGAATTCCAAATAGGGGCTCAATCTCCTAAAACAATCAGGTTGCTGCACCTGGGTCTGTCAAAAGCAGGTGAGAGACATTTTGCTTTTTTGGGAGAGGGTCTACACAGAGAACCAGCCAGCGACTCAGTACTGCAGTATGGGTACCTCATAGTCTTTTTTAAAAGGAGCTGAAAATTGGCTGGGCAAAGACCCTGCATGCAGCTGCTCATCTAGCAAAGAGACCAGATTGAAAGCGCAGTTCATTCTCACTGAATCAAGCTGGACAGGGAGTTCAGAGAGCTGCACAACAAGGGGTTTGCTGAATCCCTCCAAGCTAGCCTAGCAGCCCAGGGGTCTTTCAGAACACAGAGTTCTGAACTGTGCCTCAAAAAGGCAATGGGCTAGAAGTTAAGATGGGAAAGAGCTGAGTGCTAGAAATTCTTTGCAGCCAGGCAGACCTCCACCCCTGCAGAGTGAAAATATCTAGGAAGGGAAAGGCATGCCCAGCCCCCTACTGTGGAACAGTCTGGCCAAGCTCAGAAGCCCCCTGCTGGGCACATATCCATAGGGGAAAGAAAAGAAGATCCCAAAGAGGACCTTTCTGAACTTTCCTCGGCTGTGACAAGATACACTGGTTCCTGGGGCCCTATTCCACTGAAACCAGTTGGGTAGAGAGTGCAGAAATTGTCACACCAAAGGGAATTCAGGGCCCTGCTCAGCCTTCGCCCTTGAAAAGAGAATCGACTATGTGGGAGAATATATTTGCCGATAATATATCAGACAAAGGTCTAATTTCCAAAACATATAAAGAACCCATACGACTCAACACCAGGAAGACAAATAACCCAATTCAAAAATAGGCAAAGGACCTGAATAGACACATTTCTAAGGAGGACATACAGATGGCCCATAGACATATGAAAAAACAATCAACATCGCTAGCCATCAGAGAGATGCAAAGTAAAACCACAATGAGACTTCACACATGTCAAAATGGCTATCACACTAAATCAACAAACAACAAGTACTGGCAGGGATGTGGAGAAAAGGAAACCCTAGTGCACTGTTGGGAATGCAGACTGGAGCAGCCACTATGGAAAATAGTATGGAAGCTCCTCAGAAAATTAAAAATGGAACTACTTTTTACCCAGCAATCCCATGGCTGGGAAAATACCCTAAGAATACCAAAACATCATTCAAAAGACTTATGCACCCCTATGTACATAGCAGCACTATTTATAATAGCCAAGAACTGGAAACAGCCCAAGTGCCTGTTAGTAGATGAGTGGATTAAAAAAACTGTGGTACATTTACACAATGGAATAATACACAGCAAAAATAAAGAAGGAATTCCTACCTTGTGCAACAGCATGGATGGAACTGGAGAACATTATGCTAAGTGAAATAAGCTAGTTGGTGAAAGACAAATACCACAGGATCTCACTTATAAGAAGAATCTAATGAACAAAGTAATCAGCAAACAGACCCAGAGGCATAGAATCACTGAATAGACTGACAGTGGTAAGAAGAGAGGATGGGGGTGGGGACTGTTTGAAAGAAGGTGAAGGGACTTGTCAAGGAACATATGAAGGACCCATGGATATGAGTAATGGGTGAGGACTGACTATGGAAGTGGGGGTCAGTCTGGGTGGAGAAGGGAAAAGGGTGAAATAATTGGAACTGTAAAGTATAAAATATATATATGTGTGTGTGTATGTATCAATACACATTAAGCTGATAACTTTAAAAAACATAAACAATAAAGAATACAGTAAGATAAACATACATAGATTTTTATTGAAATTGGACCAAGGGACCATAACATGAAAACAAAGAAGGGGGCTAGAGAAAGAACCTTAGGGGGCATCTGGTTCAACTAGCTCCTCAGGTTTACAATCAAAACAATAATCATGAATATTAATTTGACATTATGACATAGAGACTGTACTAAGTGCATTACTTTTCCTTTATTTCCTATAATTGTCCTCAGTGCACTCCTAGTTTTCAAATGAGGAAATTTAGGTGTGACGCCACTGCTTCAGCATGCACATGAGGAAGCTGACCACCCATGAAGAAAAGTGACTTGTCAGAAATTACAGGGTTTAGTCAAAAACTGTGATATGCTGATTTCCAGTGCAATTTTTATTTGTGTGGCTCATATAAGACAGCACATGCGCATACACCCAAACATACCCACACACTTTTTCTGATAAATATAAATATTTTTTCTGATAAATATAAATATTTTTTCTTTTTTTAATAGAATCTTTTCTGAATCAAAGTTTAGGTATCCCAAATATAAAGTGCACAAATACTGAAAATTACAAATACATTTAGACCCCTTTAAAGATCCCACATTGTAAAATTCTTTTTAACTCTCACAGTTGTGACAGACAGAAGTAAAATAATTAACCATAAAAAAAGGATTAAAAAAGCACTCATTATTTTCCAAAGCATTAAGTTTGCTTGATTAAATAAGTCTATGGATTTTAGTCTTATAATGTAACAAATTATTGTTTTATAAATGAAGTCAATTATTTTAAATTTTTAATTAATTAAAATTTAAAAGTATTAAGTAGAAGTCCTGAAAAGATTGATTTTCTTATTGAGCTAAATACATACATTGCTCAGTAAACTATATTCACTGTATCTAACTTCAGAGCAAATACAGATCAATCCAGATCCTATAGTCTTTTTATTACCATTTCTCTCTCTGTCCCCATTTCTTCTCCTCTCCATGTCTCTAACTCTCCCTGCCTTCTGTCTATATACACACTAGTATCAAAAACAGCACTAAATACTAACAGACACCCAACTTATGAATATTCTTTTTCACAACGAAAGCAAACATCTCTGATGTTTGCTCTACTCAGTTACGAGGATTAGATGTTCCAAAGTTAGAAATAAAACAAAAACAGAAAATTGAGGTTACCTCCCTCTGCCACGTATATCCTGAATCTACAATAATTTGTTCTCTTGAGGAAAAAAAAAAAGCCAGGCATTATCTGGGGTTTTAATCATTCGTATTAGCAAAATTACTAAACAGTGCAGTTTGTTAAAACCTTACCTGTTGAGTGTAATATAAACTTTAGAGATAATAGTCCCTGGACCTAGGACTTTACAATCTAAGACAACACTAAGAAAGGCTAACATATGCGCTAAACCTACCATATAACTTTAAGATATAAATTTGTCCAACAGGTAACATTATCATTTTTATGGTAATTCAGTCATTATAAATACACTAATTAAAGCATTAATAATAATTAAACTACAATTTAAAAATAATCATCCTCAAATAGGCTAACAGTGCCCAAATATAGGTACCCAAATCTGAAATTCTTTTTTACCGTTACTTAAAATAACATCTCTTCATAATAAAAAGATATATCTATATTAAAAAAATCTCTACACAATGTATATTTACTACACCCTGACCTTTTAGAGTACAGTTTAAAAAATTTTTTAAATACAATTACAGTTTTCAGCATACTCCCTCTTCGACATCCTAATTTCCATTTTAAAAGTTACTATGGGAGCATGTGTGTGTGTGTGTTTTTTAATATTCTCTGATTTCATGCCTCAGAAGTCTGTTTAACTCAGCAACCCCTGAGTACCAAACAATTATATTTCCACAATGCAAGATTTTGAATTAAATCTCTTGAGGGCTTTATTTTATTATGATTTATACAAATACCTATCCTGATCCCTTGAAATAATATTTCTCAACTCTGCCTAAGAAGTGTTTCTTTAAACACTTTATAGATTGGATTTAATTTCAGTAAATAATTTGGACAATTTATCTCCCCACAAATAATACAATTTTAAAATGTAGGCAGACTAAAAAAGAAAACAAGTACACTGCATTAAAATCAAGAGAATTCAATTCAACAAAACCCTCTCTATAGAGAAGTTCTCAAATTTTACCAAGCACCACAATCACCAGCAGACTCTAAAACACAGACTGCACAGCCCTAACGAAAGCTGCTCATTCTGAAGGTCTGAGATGGTCTCAGCAGGTCTGAAAATTTGCCTTCTAACAAGCTCTTAGATGATCATGATGGTGCTGGTACAGGGGCCTCAATTAGAGAACCACTAGAACTCAGTGAACTATACTGTCAAATAAAAATTCTGACTTATTTCAGAAGATCTCTAATTATAAATAAAATATAAATCTAAATATTTGTAAGTAAATACTTTCTTGCCTCACAGTGCATTAATTAGTTACTAGAAATAAATTCTTTCAGAGAAAAACAGTACCATTTGGATTCTCACCAATCACTACTATAATAGCAGAGGTTAATGACATTCTTCTAAAGGTTAACAGTTTATCTGCCAGAAATCACTGAAATAAATGTCAGCAATAAAGTTCTTCAAGCAGACAGACCAAAAAAAAGGAGTCCCGAATAACAGAAAACAAAAAGATTTGCTCATTATATTTAAAATAAGCTCTATTTGTATCTGAGTGGCAGTAGAATAAACATAGTTATGCTTTCATGTCAACATAGGTAAGGTTAAATCATGGCTTCACCAAACACTCAGCTCATGTGACACTGGCTAAGCTAACGTGACTTAATATTTGCCTCCTACCTTTAATGTAGAGTTCCAATGTGGCAGAAAGTTATAACACTTTATAATGCCTTTCTTCCTTCTATGAAACCACTGATGTTCAGGTCAACAAGTTATAAAAATAAGAATAAATTTTCATGAGGAGTCATAAGCTTCTATGAGAGAAGAAACTGAAATTAAATTGTTTTTTCTCACTTGGATTCAATGATTGAATCCTGTCAGGTGAATGTGATACCTTACTCAAAAACCAAGGGCAAAAAAACAGCACTGAGATCTCCTGGATCAATTCACTGGCAGGGGAGAAATACATATTTTGGTAGACTGGGTCAGGCAATACAGAGCAGTAATCCAAAAATAGTTGTTCCAGGTTTTCCCTGAGATGGCAACACCTAAACCTTTCCAGAGCTAAACATTCTGGTGGCCAACTTATGTCCTAAGAAATATCAGCATGGAAATGTCATAGTTGAACCAAACACTAACAGGAAACATTTTTCCTCAAAGTCTGTTCCCTGCTCATAGGATGAGGGCAAAATCACCTTAACGCAGAGATTCTCAGCCTTGGCACTATTAACATTTTGGGCCAGGTACTTTGTCGGAGGCCATCCTGTGCACGGCTCCATGTGTAGCAGCATCTCTCATCTATTCCTCGTAGATGCCAGTAGTATTCACCAGTTATGGCAATCAAAAGTATTCCAGACATAGCCAAATGTTCCCTGGAGTGTCAAAACTGCCCTTACTTGTTGACAATCACTGTCCTAGTTTAAGATCAAGAACAGCAGTAAATTCAGAATGTCTTCAAATAATCTAGGTTTTAGCTAGAGCAATTTTCTGGCCACACTCACTGATATATTAAGTACTCACTCTATAAATGTTAGCCATTATTATCATCATTTTGTATGACTATACAGTTGTGTGCAATAATAGCAATCTGAACAACCAGCTTCCTATAATAGCTAACAAAAAGTTTAGGAACTCGGAAGGGAGGGACCCTCACCTTAACCTACTGAGTTCCACTGGTGTTGTCTATCGGGACACTAATGGGGAGCCATTGTTTACGACCCAACTGGAAAAAGTATGCCACAATTCGTATATTCACATACATACAAACTCAAAACCCATGCACACATATGTGTATACACACACAAAGAAAATCAGGGTGAGAACTGACCTACCAACCTCAAAATTTTGTGAGACTCAAATGAAATCTATACAAATGATCTTTGACAAATACGCTATGTAAATGTAAATAAAGTCCCCTGGGAAAAAATGTTAAGCGAAGATGTAAAGAAGAAAAAACATAAATGAAGCAAAGAAAATATAAACGAAAACAGAATCAGCAAATACAACTCTGGCTTATACTTCAACCTTACCCAAAATGATCCAAGGAACACGTAAGGATACTTTATTCTTACAACAGATCATCACACTAAAAATTAGATCAATGAGAAACCTGAAAACAGAGAATTTATTTATGCCTTCAGACTGGCAATATTATTAGAATCAATCATTTAGTATTCTCTTATAAACTCAAAGCCCTCACTACTTTGAAATTAAGTCAGATTAAATCATCAATGGATGTGCCTTTGAAGGTTACCTCACTCAGATAATACAGTATTCTCTAAGGATGTGTATAAACTGAAGTCTGTAAACTAAATACAGGATAATAAATCCAGGAAGCCACTATTCAAAAAAAGGAATCTCCAATTCTCTAGTCGTAGGGGAAGATGAAGACCTTACAGCCTTCCCCAAATGCTCGTCACTTACTTCACTACACCAGTGTACAGGGTACACATACCCACAGCTACATCTATTTTTTCTAAGAGTCAGTGGAGAACTGATATTATTTTTTCTTTTAATGTTTGGTAGGACTAGTGAAACCATCCAGACCTGGGCTTTTCTTTGTGATAGTATTTCACACTAATTCAATCATTTTACTTGTTACATAGATCTAATTATATTGTCTACTTTTCCTGAGTTAATTTTGGTAGTTTGTGCCTCTCTTGGAATTTTTCCCTGTCGTCTAAATTACCAATTTTATTGGCATATAATTGTTATTATTCCTTTATAATCTTTTTTATTCCTCTAAGAATGGTAGTAATAATATCCCATCTTTCACTTCTGATCCTAGTAATTTGAATAATCATTTCTCTTGTTCAATAAAAGAAACCTTTCTATTTAAAGGTTATGTGAATTTTGTTGATATTTTCAATGAACCAGCTTTTGATTTTATTGATTTTCTCTATTGTTTTACTATTCTTTATTTTATTTAATTTCCACTTTAACCTTTATTATTTTCCTTCCTGCTCAGTTTAGTCTGCTCTTCTTTTCCAATATCTTAATGTAGATTAAGTTACTGACAAGATCTTTCTCCATTATAAATATACATTTACAGTTACAAATTTCCCTCTAAGCACTGCATTAGCTGCAGCCATGTTTTTGCTTTCTATGTTTTCATTTTCATTCATCTCAAGCATTTCCTAACCTCACTTTTAAGTTTTCCTTTGACCCACTGGTTACTTTGGAGTATGCTGCTTAATTTTTATATATTTCTGGGTTTTCCAGGTTTAAACTGATTTCTAATTTCATTCCATTGTGGTTTGAAGCCATACTTTGTATTTATTCTAGTTTTTTAAATGTATTAAGGTTTGTTCCATACAGCCTAGCATATGGTGTTCTTTGGAAAATATTTCACATTCACTTCAAAAGAGTACATATTCTGCTACTGTTGGGTAGTGTTCTATAGATGTCTGTTAACAACAGTTAATTTATACTGCTGTTCAAGATATATTTCCTTGTTAATCTTTTGCCTACTTATTCTATCTAATTTTGAAAGTCGGGTACTGAAGTTTGCAACTATTATTGTTTAACTGTCTATTTCTCCCTTTATTTCTGCCAGTTTTTGCTTCATGTATTTTAGAGCTTTGTTGTTAGATGAACATATGTAGTTATACTTTCCTGATGAACTGACATTTTTGTCAATGTTATCTTTTTATCTCCAATAACATTTTATCATTTTAAAGTCTATTTTGTCTGATATTATTATAGTCACTCCAGTTTTCTTATGCTTGCTTTTTGCAAAATCTTTAACCATCACATCTAACATGTCTCCTATAGAGACCATATGGTTGGATCCTATATATTTTTTACCCAATCTGAACTGACTTTTGATTTGATTGTTTAATCCATTTATATTTAATGTCATTATTGATATAGATTTGTTTGCCATTTTATTTTTTGTTTTCCATGTGTCATGTCTTTTGTTTCTCTTTTTCCTACTTTTCTACTTTGTTTTATGTTAAGTGAATATTCTCTAGTGCAGCATTTTACTTACTTTAGTGATTTTTTTCACTATGTATGTATGTATATATATATACACATATATATATTTTTTTTAGTTATTTTCTTCATGTTTGTTCTAGGGCTTCCTAAACATAACTTATCAGAGTCAGCTTCAGATTTATACTAATTCCAGTGAAATATATAAAGGTCATTCCTATTCAACTCTATTCCCCCCCTCACTTTTATACTGTTAGCTACATATATATTACACCTATAAATGTTACAAACTAAATAAAAAGTTTCAACTCAATCTACAAATGTTATAATTGGTATAACTGTAATTATTACTTTACATAATTTATGAACTTTAAAGAAGCTGAGAGAGTATTTACTTATAGATTTTGTTATAATTAGCTTCATATCTATCATTTATGTTTCTCTCATCTTGTTCCTGTGCATTCAAGTTACCATTTTGTTACCGCTTTTTTTGCTTAACACAAGTTTGCTCCCATAAAATTCCCTATGCTATTATTAGCATGTATATAATGCATTTCTATGTGTGACAGGCCCAGAATACATTATATAAGTATCATTTCATACAATTGCTTTTTTAATCAATTAAGAGAAATATACATTTATACTGTCTTTTATTATTGCATAATTACCTTTACTGACATTCTTGTGTGTATGTGTGCATGTGTGTGTATTTAAATTACTGTGTAGGATCACCAGCTTTCAGCCTTTACTATTTTTTTGTTAAGATGGGTCTGCTAGCAACAAATCAAATCTTGTGTTTTGTTCATCTGGAAACATATCTCATATTCTTTTTTTGAAATTTATTGATTTTAGAGAGGGAGAAAAAAATTGATTTGTTGTTGCATGATTCTTGTATGTAACCTGACCGAAGATCAAACCTGCAACCTTGATGTATAAGGTTAATGCTCCAACCAACTTAGCTACCCAGCCAAGGCTCATGTTCATTTTTTAAAGACAGCTTCTTGGACATAGGATTCTTGGTTGGCAGTTTTTATTTAAGCACTTGAATGTGTTATCCTACTGCATTCTGACCTTTGTCTATTAATTTTATTGGGGTTCCTTGTTAAATGACAATTTGTTGTTCTCTTTCTGCTTTTAGTATTTTCTACTAATCTTCTGACTTTCATCATTTTTACTAAGAGGTGTCTGGTTTATAGATCTCTTATAGTTTATCTTAATTGGAGTTCATTGAGATTCCAAACTATGTAGACTAATGTTTTTCAATAAATTTGGTAACTTTTCAGCTATTATTTCTTCAAACTTTTTTTTTCTGTTGCTTTCTCTTCTGGTACTCCCATTATGTGTATGTTGGGACATTTAATGGTGTCCTACACTTCTCTGAGATTCTGTTCATTATTCATTTTTTCCCCTTGTTCTTCATACTGCATCAATCAGTATCAATGTATGTTCAAGTTAGCTAATTCTTTCTTCTGCCAGTTCAAATCTATCACTGAATCCCTCTACTGAATGTTTTTTCATTTCATTTAGTACTTTTCAAACCTAGAATTTCCATTTAGTTCTCTTTTATAATTTCCATCTCTTTATTTATAGTCTCTATTTGATATAAATTGTCATCATACTTTACTTCTTTAATCACGATTTTGTTTCTTTTACTCACTAAAAGAGTGGAATCTGAGTTCACTTAATTAAAGTGAATTCCCTTAAAGTGAGAATTCTCTGAAGTACGTTCTCTCATTACAACATATTTATAATAACTGCTCTGAAATTTTTGTTACCAATATATGGTCAATGCCTTTTTTCTGGTCATACTTTCCTGTTCCTTTGCATGTCTCATTTTGTTCAAATCTGGACATTTTAGATATTACATTACAGTAACTCTGAATACTAGTTGCCTCCATTTGAGGTTTGTTATTGCTATTCACTTGTTTGTTTACTTATCCATTGTCTGGATTATTTCAGTGAGGTCTATTCTTCCATATTCCCTCAGTGTGAAGCCCCTAATACTCCTCTTAGGAAGCACAGCTTTGGATATTCCCAAAATTACCAGAAGATGACAGTGGCTTTTGCAAGACTCCCTGTCTCTTACCCTGGTCAAACCCAGCTATTAAGTGTCACTATTTGCTAGCTGATTGCTCCACTGTGTTCCACAGACTGATCCAAACAAATCTGGGTTCCTTTAAAGGGGCAGTACCCAAAGTTAGTGTTTGTGATTTATTCTAACCCCAGAAGATCTCCCAGCAACTCTTTTACTTCCCTGGTTCTCTCTAAAAATCTAGCCAGTGTATGATTTACTTATCTCCAATGCATCTACCAATCTTCTCCTAATTGCCTTTCACAACCTCCACTGTTTTTGAGTATCCTTAAGCTTGAACATCTCCACATACTGTTGCAAATGAAGTAAGTTCCTTTGGAAAGAAATTCAGAGCGATTTTACGGCCTGGTTCTACCACAAGCAAAGTCCCTGAGCCATGGCTCTGGAGTTGGGGTCAGGTATAATCATGCACTTCTGAGCGGCAACCCAGCTTTGGGCCCTGAACACTTGGTGAAGTGGCGGGCAGTAGCCTCAGGTCTTCTCAACATTCTTCTTTCAGTACGGAACTGCTCCCTTAAGAGCTAAGGCATGGATGATTGGGATACGAGTATTTTCAGTGGCGCTATGCACAAGGACAGCCTCTGTGCCATGAGTGAAAACTAGGCAGAAGAACTGAGGCCCTGTCTCTTAGCCCCACTTACTCAGAACTTAGCCTCAGCTAGGGACAGAATAAGAAATGGTGATGCCTTGCCCTGTTCTGGAAGATACCCTCCAAACCCTTGATTCAAATACCAAAAAATTTAGCTGTTTTTAACGTTTTTAGCAGATTTTCTTTCTCCATTTGCTGTATACCCTTAGGACCATTTCCAGAGACATTAAGTGGCTGCTTTTTAAAAAATAATTTATGCCAGTTTCACTGTGAAGTGGGTCCACAGAGAACCTCATGCTGATCTACCAGAAGCGGGCTGTCCCCACAAAAGCTATGGTGCAATTGTCTTTTAATGATTTCTTAATGAATCTTCCTCACCCCTTCCCACACAGGGAGATGATTAACAACAACAGAAGTAAAAAAGTTTTTTATTCATACCCCCAATGACAAAGATGTATGAACTATGCTTCCACAGATACATCCCTTATCACATACCACCATCATCCCCAGATCCCAGAGTGTGTCAGTGTTTTTAGTGACTTGCTATTCCTGACTAGTCATTAAAGATTTCCTCATTTAAGCCTCTGGCTGGTGTAGCTGAGTGGATTGAGTGCAGGCTGCGAACCAAAGGCTCATCGCTTCGATTCCCAATCAGGGCACATACCTGGGTTGCAGGTCCCTAATAGGGGGTGCATGAGAGGCAATCACACATGAAGTTTCTCTCCCTCTCTTTCTCCCTCCCTACCCCTCTCTCTAAAATTAAATAAATAAAATCTTAAAAAAAAAGATTTCTTCATTTACCAAATTATTTAAAGCATGGAAAAAACTTGCTATTTTAAATTAACTCTATACAGAACCATTTAAACAAAAATTTCAAGTTATACTTCCCTAAATAGACTTCTTTTGTAAATATAGATTTTCACTCACCTAATTTTCCCAAAGAAGAAAATACTAACTTATTGAAACCAGACTTAAAGTTGGCTTTAAGCTATTTAGGATCAAATATTTAACCAATGAGGGAGATCCTAAGCATATAAAAACTACATGTTCTATAATAAATTAGTGTTCATTTCTACCAGAAATTCCAATTTATCAAGAGGACCTAAATGATAAGTAAATATATATCCAAAAGGATTACTTTTCTGTATATGGTAAGAAAAGAGGGGAAGAAAAATAGCAAGCATGTTATTTTGAAGCTAAAATGACAAATCAGTCTTATATTAGAATACTAGAGTTAGCTTAATTATTGTCTAAGACACTAATTAAATTCAATACTGAAATCTTTGGGTTAGCAGTATAAGTATACACAAGAAAGAATAAATGACATTTACTTGCCCTATCATAAAAAAAATGAAATTGCCTTTAAACGTGTGATGTAAAACTAAAAACAACCCTAAAACCATGAAGTTAAGGCATCTAAAAGGATATCAACTGGAACCAATCAATTAATTTATAAATTATAAATCTCCAAACCAAAGAGTACAGATATAGATAGAAGTTAAAAGGAAAAAGTAAGAATTCTACATTCAGGTAGGGTAGAATATAGTGATAAAATTTTATGTAAATTTAGATCTACAACAAAAGAATAAGAGAACTAGAAATGGCAACGATATGAAAAAAATACAGGCAGTCCAGTGAGGATGGAGGCATAGAGAGATACACTTGCTTCCTAGCACAACCAAAAGGAAACAATCAATTTAAAAACAAAAAACTAGCCAGAACTGCCAGAAAAATCAAACTGTAGAGAAGTCCAACAACCAAGGAGTAAAAGAAGAAACATTCATCCAGACTGGTAGGAGGGGTGCAGCAGCAGGCAGGCAAGGCAGTAGCTGGTGGCCCAGGTAGCCCCACAATTAATTGTGTATGGATAAAAAAGGAGGAACAACTGGAGAATGAGACAGACCACGCAACCCAGGATTACAGAACCTCTGGCTATAAAAACCTGTGGGGGTTATGGTGGAGCAAGAAACTGCCAGTCTCTTGAAAGTAGGGTAAGAGTTAAGCAAGTGACACTTTTCCTCCCTCCCCCTCACCCACAGACAGTGCCACAATGCAGCAAAGTGGGTTGCCCTGCCCTGGCAAATACCTAAGGCTCTATCCCTTATAACATAAGAGGTACTCCAAGGCAAAGAAATATGGCCCAAATGAAAGAATGGATCAAAACTCCAGAAAAAGAACTAAGTGATAAGGAGATAGCCAACCTATCAGGTGCAGAGTTCCAAACACTGGTAATCAGGATGCTCACAGAACTGACTGAGTACGGATGCAAAATAAAGGAAGAAGTGAAAACTATACAAAATGAAATAAAGCAAAATATACAGGGAACCAACACTGACAGGAAGGAAACCAGGAGGCAAATCAATGATTTGGAACAAAAGGAAGAAATAAACATTCAACTGGAAGAGAACGAAGAAACAAGAATTCAAAAAAACTGAGAAGCAGCTCAGGAACCTCAGGGACAACTTTAAACATTCCAACATCCAAATCATAGGAGTACCAGAAGGAGAAGAGGAAGAACAAGAAATTGAAAACTTATTTAAACAAATAATGAAGGAGAATTTCCCTAATCTGGCAAAGGAAACAGACTTCCAGGAAGTGCAGAAAGCTCAGACAGTCCCAAAGAAGTTGGACCCAAAGAGAAACACACCAAAACACATAATTAAACTGTGAAAGATTAAGGATAAGGAGAGAATCTTAAAAGCAGCAAGAGAAAGAAGAGAGTTACCTACAAAGGAGTTCCCATAAGACTATCAACTGATTTCTCAAAAGAAACCTTGCAGGCAACAAGGGGCTGGAAAGAAGTATTCCAAGTCATGAAAGGCAAGAACCTACAGCCTAGATTACTCTATCCAGCAAAGCTATCACTTAGAATGGAAGGGCAGATGAAGTGCTTCCCAGATCAGGTAAAATTAAAGGAGTTCATCACCAAACCCCTATTACATAAAATGTTAAAGGGACTTATCTAAGAAAAAGAAGATCAAAACTATGAACAGTAAAATGGCATCAAACTCATAGCTATCAACAACTGAACCTAAAAAAACAAAACAAACTAAGCAAACAACCAGATCGGGAACTGAATCACAGAGATGGAGATCACAAGGAGGGTTACTGGGGGCAGGGGAGAGAAAGGGGGAAAAGGTATGGAGAATAAGAAGCATAATTGGTAGGTACAAAATAGACAGGGGGAGGTCAATAACAGTGTAGGAAATAGAGAAGCCAAAGAACTTAAATGAATGACCCATTGACATTAATAAAGGGGTAGAATGCTGGAGGGAATGGGGGTACTGGGTAGAGGGGGATAAAGAGGAGAAAAAGAATGGGACAGCTATAATAGCATAATCAATAAAATATACTTAAAATACATATTGTCTTAATATTTAATCTCTTTAAAAGATCACTTTTTAAAAATTAACTACCACATAGTGCTGAATTTCTAGCATAGGTAAAATAAAACACTGTATTTTGCCTTGTATAATGCACACTTTTTGCCCAAATTTTTGAGGGAAAAATAAGGATGCACATAATACATGGGTACTACTAATTCCATACCTATATACATGTTTTTAATTCTTTTATTTATGCTTATACATTAAAAATGTAAAAGCAGTAACAACATCCGTATGCAAAATAATACCCAGGAATCCAAGAATCAGTTTTGTCGAAATTACAACCTGCAAGGAAAGCAGTTTCAGCCAACACTTCAATGAAATGAAAGGAAGAGTGACCTATTGTTATTCACAGAGTTGGGTGATGCCGACTGTTATCCACCTGATAAGACAGGTGATGCCAACTTAACTATCATAGGGTAAAGAGCGTGACACAACGCAACATTTCTCTTCATACACTTTAGGTGGGAGAAATTTTTGGAAAATCCCTTGGAGAATGTCAAAATGGTTTTCATACACTGCAAGCTTTTAGCTAAAAGTTATTAAATATGCTAAAAAGCATTGCAACAGAGCTGCTGAGACACTTTGCACCTCCTCCCACAGAGAGTGCCATCAGACTGTGGAGGCAACAGGGAGAAAAGCTTCTTCAGATGCCACGACAGAAGAACGCAATGTGAGGGAAACCACCAAAGTGGCCAGAGGTGGAGCAGAAGGTGAAGACCTGGATTCTGGAGCAGGGTCAAACTGGGATCTCTGTTTCAACCAAGATGATAGAAGAAGAAGTTAAAAGGATTGCAAGAGAAAAAAACACTGATCATTTCTCAGGGACACCTAAATGGTGCTTTAACTTTATGAAGAGAGAAGGTTTGAGCACGAGAACATGAACAAAACTTGTCCAAAAACTTCCAGCAGCATATGAGAATCAAGTTTTGGAATATCATTCTTATGTTACTAATCTTTGAAAGACTTACAACTCTGAGCTGTCCCAATTCACCAACAAGGATGAGGTCCCACTCACATCTGATGTGCCATACAACAGAACTGTGGACGTCAAAGGAGTGAAGACCATGGCTGTTAAAACTAGTGGTCATCAAAAAACAAATTTCACTGTTGTTCTAGCCTGTTGTGCAGATGGGACAAAGCTACTACTATGATCATCTTTAAATGAAACACATTTCTGAAAGAAAAGACACCAAGTGGAGTTATTGTCCACATGCATCAAAAAGGATGGAGGAATGAAGGCATGAAAATCTGGTTTAACAAAGTCCGGTCACAAAGGCCT
The DNA here is from genome assembly GCA_004026765.1 of Micronycteris hirsuta. Taxonomy (NCBI): domain Eukaryota; kingdom Metazoa; phylum Chordata; class Mammalia; order Chiroptera; family Phyllostomidae; genus Micronycteris; species Micronycteris hirsuta. The sequence goes on along the minus strand of PVJI01002967.1, from coordinate 53,310 downwards.
GGAGGATTACTTAAAAAAAAAAAACAGCTTTGCTTGTTTTTGATCACTTCAAAGCCCATGTTACACAAAGTGCAAAAGCAATGGCAGCGGACTTGAAAACCCAAATTGCTGTGATACCTGTTGGGCTAACCAGCCAATTGCAACCTCTTCATGTGTCAGTAAACAAGCCTGTTAGGGCCCTAATGAAGAAAGAGTGGATGTTGTGGATGCAGTCAGCTGGTAAGGATTTAACACCTACAGGCAGGATCAAGAAAGCATCCATCGCCCAGGTTTGTGATTAGATCTTAAAGACTGTGAAGTAGTGTCAAGAAGGAAGTGGTTGTGAAATTGGTTAAAAATGCAGCATCAGCGATGCTATGGATGGAACTGAGGATGATGAAATTTACCAGGATGAGGAAATTGACTTCAGAAGATACCAGTAATGTAGAAATTGAAGAATACAGTACTTTTGATATTGACAGTGATGAAGAGTTCCTGGCCTTCTATAATGCATAAATACTGTAAATTTGTACCAGCATATAAAATTTCTTGAACCTTATATCTGTTCTCATGTTTTATAATTATTTGTTACATAAAATTCATTATACACTGCAAAACACAGTAATAGTACAAAGGATAAGAAGGGAGAAATATAAGTATACTCCTATAAAGTATAGATTATATGTGTAATATTAGATGGTAAAGTATGGTAAGTTAAAGCAATCACTAAAACAAAGAGTTCTAAATAATACACAAAGGAGATAAAACTGAATTATAAAAATATTCAACCGGAAAGAAGGCAGATGAGAAAAACGAAACAAAGGACAAGACAAACAGAAAACAGCAAAATGGTGGATTTAAACTTCACCAGATCATTAGTCATATTAAATGTATACAGTCTAAATTAAAGACAGAAAAAAAGGAAAACCCAACAATATGGTGCCTACAAGAAATTTATAAAAGTCTTAGAGAGATGTGGGAAAAAATTAAAAGCACTAGGCAGGAATAAGCAGTTAAAAACAAAGAAGATACTGACTATAAAATATATATAATAATTGAAATAAAATTTTAACTGGTTTGAAAAACAGAATGGATAGCGCTGAAGAAAAATTTATTAATCTTCGAGACTGAATCAGGAAATGCATCAGAAAGTGTTAAAAGAGGAATACCAAAAAAAAAAAAAAAAAGTCAAAATGATATGGGGAAATTGGTATAACTGTTAGTATCCACCTAACAGGAATTTTATAAGCTAAGAAAAAAATAAATGAAGAGAAAGAGTTTGAAATAAGTAATGGCTAAGAATTTCACAGAATTCAATATGTGAAATGTCAGAATGAAATGGCTCAGAGTTCTAAGAACATAAGAAAAAACCCAGTACTTAACCATACTGGAGTGAAATTTAAGCCTTTCAAAGGCCAAAAAAATTATTCAAAAGCTTCCAATAAGGAGGGAGTAGAGGGATCACATGCAAAAGAACAAGATCAAATTGATAATCAGGCTTCTCAAGAGAAACATTGATACAACAAAATGACAATGAAGTGTTATCCTCAAAATACTAAAGGGAATAAAAAACTTATACTCAGATTTTTTCACCAAATAAATTATCACTCATGTGTGAGTGGTAAATAAAGAAATTCTAGGCATACAATATCTCAAAGTCTACCCTAAAAATACATTCTGAAAAAAAAAATTGAAGTAGGTAATCTAGTAATGAATCCAGAAAAAACCCACAAATTTTAGAAAGGGAAATTTTTAGATGTACCTATCTTTTTTTAAAAGTATATTCATAAGCCCGGCTGGTGTAGCTCAGTGCATTGAGCGCGGGCTGGGAACCAGAGGGTCCCGGTTCGATTCCCAGTCGGGGCACATGCCTGGGTTGCGGGCCAGGTCCCCAGTGAGGGCATGTGAGAGGCAACCATACATTGCTCTTTCTCTCCCTCTCTTTCTCCCTCCCTTCTCTCTCTGAAAATAAATAAATTAAAATAAATAAATAAATAAATAAAATATTAAAAAAAAGTATATTCATAAGACTAAATGATTAAAACATCACATGACATTATTCCAACAAAATAGGAGTGGCCAGGGTGGAGAGTGTAAGCAAAGGTTTTGGAATTTACTGAGCAGGAAGAGATGACATAGATATTAAATTTAGATACTGAAAGGATATAATATAAAATAGCATAGCTGAACTCTAACATAACAATGACATAGCTATAAATGGGTAAAACTCAGAAGATATATTCTTAGATTAAATTTAAAACCAAGATTCAATTAAATGGAAAAAAAGGGACAAAAAAAGTGCCTGAAAAATATGAGCCAAAAGAAAGCCACCATTAATATCAAAAGAATTAAAATTCAAAGGGGGAGGGGACAATAAGAGACCCATAGGGCTATTACACGCTGGTAAAAAGATAGAATGACTATGACTATGTATATGACCAAAATGTACATAAAGCAACAACTGAAAATTCTGATGCACAATCAACAGATCAAAAATTCTAACTGGAGGTTTTTAATATGCATTTGAAAAATTAAGAAGCAATAAAAAAGCAAAGATGTGAAACATTTAAAAATACTACCTTGAAAGCCTTATAACATATGACACAGATGACATTACAACAAACAAAGAATATATTCTTTTTGAGCTTTTACAGAACCTTGATAAAAACTGATCACAGAATAGGCCACAAAAGAAACTATGATACATAATCCCCCAAATCAACAAAATATAGTCTGTTTTCACAAAGTATAGGCCAATAAAATTAAAACTGAAATTAATGATAACCACGGGAACTTTAAAAATGTTTTATCTGGAAATTAATCTGTGGATTAAAGAGGAAAATTTAAGTATTATACTTAGAGCTTGGTAACCAAAAAAAACCCACATGTCAAAATATGTGAAAACAGCTAAGTCTTAAAGAGAAATTTACTTATTTATGTATCTTTCAGAAGAAAAGCATACACATTTTATTGAATTTTTACATGTACATGGGAGCTTAAGTCCCAAACCAGTGGCCACACAGTAAAATGTTACACCTTTTTGACAAAAGAAATTTGTGAAGAATTGACAAGTCTAGGCAAGAGGTAGTAAGTGGTAAAAAACAACAACAACAAAACAGAACTAGACAAACCTAAAAAAAAATGTGAAGATTTGGCTCTGGCTGGTGTGGCTCAGTGGATTGAACGCCAGCATGTGAACCAAAGGGTCACAAGTTCGATTCCCAATTTAGGGCACGTGCCTGGGTTGTGGGCCAGGTCCCCAGTAGAGGGTGCATGAGAGGCAACCACACACTGATGCTTCTTTCCCTCTCTCCCTCCCTCCCTTTCCCTCTCTAAAAATAAATAAATAAAATCTTAAAAAAAAAAAAAGAAATTTAAAGATTTGAAAACATCAGAAAACAAGAATCATTAAAAACAAGCTCTAGGATACTATCAAATAATACCATGTACATGAAAATGTGCTTGTTAAACTATGAAACTACCCAAATGTAAAGTCTAATTTTTAAATGCAATTTCCTCAATTAAGTTGGAATTCAATATAAAAATTATTACACTAACACTAAAAGAAACTGTCCTTCATGTTCATGGGGTCTATAAAAATTAATGCATGGATCTGAATGGGCACATTTTCTTCCATTTAAATAAGATGTATGCACCAATTATTTTTATAAATTCAAAACTGCAGTTATTTAATTTTGATATAAGACATAAAATCCCCTATATCACATTACAATTTAAGTAGAATACCTTCATTATCTTGTGGTAATGATTTGACAGGTACATATATATGTCAAAATTTACCAAATTGGATACTTTATACATGTTCAGTTTACTGTACAGCAATTATTTTTTGATAAAGCTGAACACACTGAAGAAAGAATAAAAAGACATACAATAGTTTCTCAGAAACTGTAAATCATGTATCTGATAAAGGGTTTACCCAGAATATTTAAAGAACTCATAAAATTCAATAAGAAAACAATCCAATAAAGAAATGGGCAGAAATGTGAACAGATACTTCCCCAAAGAAGATATATAGATAGCAAATCAACAGAAAAGATGCTTAACATCATTAGTCAGGGAAATACAGTAAGATACTACACAACTTTTAGCATGGCTGAAACTAAAAAATAAACTAACAATACCAACCCCTAGCAACAATGAGGGGCAACTTAAATTCTCCACGTTTGCCCAAACATAGTAAAAATGTAAGAATAATGTTCCCTAAACATTATTTACAAATTGTTCTGTTTAAAAATAAACACTGCAAATCTTACATCCTCAATATCCATAGAATAAAAAAGGTCAAACACTTTGACCTGATTTTCAAAATCTTCCACAATCTGGTACCAATCTTTGGTCCCATCTTATCTTCCACCAATCACACGCAGTAGCATTCATTTACACAACTAAAACACACTGTACATACCCTCATTTCCCCCTTTCCTCACACCTAAAACTACCATCTCCTGTACCCAACCCCCTTTTATCAATCTAAATCCAACCTTTGGATGCCAAGCTCAAGGACTCTTCCATAAACTCCTCTCTAGCCTCAAACCACAGTGATGTCCTTCTTTTCTGACTTCGTAATGACCTTTTCCAGCATTCATTCATTGATTGCTTTCACCACACATTAACTCCTATGCATGCACTAATACACACTGCATTATGATGATTATGATGACGGGGCTACAAAGATACATTAAACTAAGTCCCTACTTCCTTGGCTCACAATGCAATAAGGGAGACAGGCATGAAAATCATTGTAACAGAGTCTTTAATAGAGGTATGAAGGGAAGAAAAGTTAGATCATAAGGATCACGTCAAGCTGTTTAAAAGATTTTAAAAAAAGCTTTTCAGAGAAGGTGACATTTATGTTCAATTTCAAAGATAGGCAATAGTATATCAGGGAAGGGACAGGAATTCCAGGCAGAGAAAACGGCACATGCAAAGGCAGACAAGCAAGAAAAACTTGGCATGTTTAAGAACTATAAATAGATAAGCATGGCTAGAGTTCAGAGTACATTAACTAAGTCTACCAACGTTTACTGACTACCCATTCATCAAGCCTTAGAATTGATGAAAAAAAGCGTGGTATCTGTCCTAAAAGAATGTGTAAGGATATGGCACCCAGGTGACTGGCACAATTAATTCAAACAAAACCAGCAGTATTGAGCACTTATTATGAACCAGATACCCAAGATAGGTACCCAACATAAAGAAATAAAAAAGCACAGCTCCTGCTCTGAAGGGACTAATATTTTAGCAGGAGAGACAGAGTCAGCTTATGGTAGATAGGTGTTAAGGTTTAACCTTTATAACAAAAGACTTGGAGAAAACATCCTAAGATATTAATAGTGTTCATTATTTCCTCTTCGTTGTACAATAAGCATGGGTTACTATATTTTAATAACCAAGGAAAATAAATTTCAAAATTGAAAAAGTATATACTTGACACCTAATGGGTTCTCAGGTGTAGTATCTAAGTGGTCTCTACTAATTGGAAACTTCTAGATTTGAAACTTGAGATATCCAAAATATGGCTACTTATCACCATCTCAAAAGCTATGAAACTCATTGGTACAAACCACCATTCTATCATTTTTTTCACCTGGATTATTTGATTAGCCCTCTAACATGTATCCTTGCTTCTACCCCTGATCCAACTCCCCACCACACACACACATGCATACCTTCACCTATTTATAACAAACACCCAGAGAAATCCATATAAAGGCAATTCACTGCTCAAAATCCTCCAGTGGCTTCAGTAAAAGGCAAAGACCTTACAAAGGCCCTACCAAAATCTGGCAGCAGCACTCTTATCTCACTGATGCTAATCTCCAACTTCTCTCCTTTTTACTAACTCTAGCCACTATGGCCTGCCTACTGTTTCTTGAACATACGAGGCATGCTCCACTGCTCTTTGTTCACTTTTACTCAGATTATCTACCTGGTTTGCTTTTTCACCTCCTCTGAGTCTTTATTCAAATGTCACCATCTTAGAAAGACTCTCCTATCCACTCTAAAAATATAACACCCTTCCATTTGAAACCAACACCTTTATTTGCTTTATTTTTCTCTCTGTACTCTTACTTATTTTTTTTCTGTCTCCTTTCCCTAGCTCCAAAGAAGAAAATATTTTCTCTGTTTTCATCACTCATGTATGTCCAGTGCATAGCATCTGGCAAACGAAAAGTGATCAACCATTATTCACTGAATGAATGAATGAAGAGCAGAATTCTGCATCATGGTTAAAATTTTCGTTTCTGGAAGCAGAAGACCTGGATTAAATTCCAGCTCCCCCACTTTGTAGTTTCTGCAAGTTACTTAACCTCTCTAAATATCCGTTTCCTCATCTATAAAATGATGATGGTATCTATCTTAAAGGATGGTTTTAATGATTAGATTAATGGAGGTCGAGGACAGTGCCTAGCAAATAATAAGTGTTCAATAAATGTCAGCTATTATTATGAACATTCCTGACTGCCAAATGCCTCCACTGAGTTATTACATCATCCCCAGAATCCTTTTTTCCCAGAAACAGTTGTTACCTTGCAAAATCCTTGGATCTTCACATTCTGGTTTGAAACAAAATCAGTATTACTCTGGATCAACTCTCACCTTACACAGATTCTATTTTATTGTAGCTTGTAAAGAGAGATGGGGCGACATTAGTATCTATTTTACCTAAAAAATATTTTAAGTACTATATAAAGTTGCACAAAATGCCACATTTATTACAATGTTAACATAAATATATATTCTACAACTAAAACTGACTCTTGGTGCTTGCTTCATAAAACCACACAAGAAAAATTAAGTAAGCTTAGGGCCAGATCAACATAATGCTATACTACCAACTCTGTATTTTAGAATTTTTCAACTCTTTCAGAATTTTCCAAATTAGATTTTCCATTGTTGTGGAGCCCACCATGCCCACCTGAGTTTATAAACACCTCCCTAATGACAGCGGATTTGATTCAGGTCAACTATAACGTATCAAATGTTGAATTAGGGAGGCTTTAAAAGATAAATAAACGTTTAGAAAAGTCCTTGGTCTCAAGACTTTCATAATAAAATAGGAGCAATGAATTATAATTCACAAAGCTAAACTAGAATCCCGATACCACTTACTAGCAATGGTACTCAGAGGCTTTTTTCCTCATCTATAAGACAGGATTTTACCTATCTTGTAGAGTTGTTGTAAAAATCCAATAAAATGAACATTTGTAGAAACAAACAATGCTACAAATTGTGTGCAGCACACAAGTTTTGTTGTAAAAAGATATTAAAGGGTTTTTTAAAAATAAAAAGCCACAATCCCACGACTACCCCAACAATTTTCATATTTTGCTTATCTCCTTCAAGTCCTGTTTTTATATACTTTTTAAAAAACTATAATCACGTGCCCTTGGGGGAAGAAAATATAGCATGATTTTTCTATTGCCCAGGTTGAAATATTAGCACCTGAACTTACTATGGGACTTGGGGCAAGGTTCTTAACCCTCTGCCCTGTTTTGTGTAACACTGGGATAGTAATAACAGTACAGTGAGGTGTGAAGGAGAAATGAGTTATTGTAAATCATTTAGTATCGTGCCTGGCACATAGCAAATTCAATAAACAGCTAAAAAACAAAAATCAAAAATATAAACTTAGTATTGTTTTTTAAAAAAATTTAAGATGATATGTCATAAACCAAAAGTACACTATTATCACAAGATTCTTTTAAAAGGACTCTTGAATACTTTATATTGATGACTTTTAAAATAAATCTCCCTATCATCCTTTAGTCCAGATATTTTATAATGTATAATAGAATCCATCTATTGCTTCATACTTCCAGTAGAGGTCTCCATCTAAATAATAATGTAGCTGACTGGAAACTTTAAATTAGTATTTCTGGTTATTAAAACACACACAAGTTAGTGGCCAGCTTTATCATATATACAAGTTTACGTTTTTCCAGGCAAAACATTTAAAATAAGAAATATATAAAGTAAAAAGGGTTTTTTCCTAATGACTTTTATATCAACATGTTTTGCTGTGGGTTCTCTAATAATACTCACCTGTCTTATAAACATAATCCTTTGGATAGGAAGGGGAAAGAGAAAAGACTGTTGGATACAAATGATAAATGAAGGGCATATTTATCACTGTTACTGGCCAACAATTTAATACCTATGCCTCACAGATGAATTATCTAAATCAGCAGGATTATCTTAACGTAAAAGTAAAGGTCACATTTTATAGTAGCAAAGAAAACTCTAACAATCCTCTATATATATCCTTTTGAAATCAGAATTTAGTGGCTAGAGTAATAAAGGTAGCTCCAAACTGGATTCTAGCCCCCACCCCCCATCATTTAGTAATAGTGATCTTAGGCAAGTCAATTATCTTTATGCAGGCCTACCAGAAAAAAAAACTTTTTTTGTAGACTACCAGAAAGCATGAGGCTAGACTACCTTCTTAAAATTCCTTCAGTTCTAAGAATTATGATGCTATGAACTGATAGGTTCAGTAGCCATATCCAATTATTGCTAACTACATACTTTTCCCTCCTACTATAGTAATCTAAATTTCAGGCTCAGTAAGCTCTACTACTAGGCCATTACAAACAATTAAATTTGTATATAATACTAATATCTACCTCAACTTAGCCCCTTACATGTGAGCAACTTGATAAATACAGGTAAGATTTGGTATGCCCAGGAACTGACCAGGGAACTACCAAGCAATTTACATAAAGCTAATGAATAGTGCTGCATGCATACATGCACGCACAAACACACATTCACTTGAGCTAACCTTCATAATTTATAAAGTTTATAAAGAGGGGGATAAAGATAAAGAGATGTTCTAACCAACTTTCAAAGCTAAAGACTTTACTATTCAAATTATATCTAATCTGAGGGTCAAATACACAATGAAAAAACATAACACAATTAATCTAGTGATAATGGATTTAAATGGATTCACCCAAATATACATACAAGATTTCTGATTATATAACTAAAGTATAAATTTGCTTTTCTTTTAAAAAAATGTTTATTTTATTTCAGAGAGAGGGGAAAGGAGGGAGAAAGAAAGGGAGAGAAACACCGATGTGAGAGAGAAACATCAGTAGGTTGCCTCTTATATGTGCCCCTTATACACACACCCAACCTGGGAAGGAGCACGAGAGTCCTGCAACCCAGGCATATGCCCTGAACCTGCAACCTCTCAGTTTGCGGGATGATGCCCAGCCAAGTGAGCCACACTGGCCAGGGCTAAATTTGTTTTTCATTTCCATAGGGTGGATACTATATAAAGAAGACTTTTAAACTGAAATAACTACTTCTCACCTGGAGAATATTTTTTTAAAAAAATCAAGCAATGATCAAATCATAGTTTATGCTAGTCTTAATATAAAATCAAGCAGTAAATTAAATTATTGCGTTGTTTTTGAATAATAGGTGATGCAATGGACAGCAAAGAATGAAACAGTAAAGATACTTAATGGACAGATAGAACAGGAAAGATAATTTTCCTCCAAAGTTATCGCTTAGCATTTTTACCTGATTTTACTTATATATTAAATTCTTAGAAGATGAGAAATATTCAAATATAAGCCACAGATGGGATTTAAAATTTTCAACAGTTGACATAGCTCCTGTCTTGAATACAGATAATAAAGAAATTACAGATTTTAAAAATTAAAATCGAATGCTAGTAGATAAAACATATGAACAATGTCACTAAAACTGATTTCTAAGTCCAACAGAATTGTTTATTCAATAAACAGATACAGAAATACTATATTAGTATAGTATATAGAATTATGGCTGCATCAAGAACACACAGCAGGCAATATCTTACCCAATGAGGAAATGCTAGAGATATCAAACTAAGGTCAGCAACAAGGCAAGAAAAAGATGCCCTACTCTTCTCAACTTTTAAACAGTGGCTAATACAATTACACAAAAGGCAATAATTAGACGCATGAAATTGAGAAAAGAAGTAAACCTATCCTTATTAGCAGATGACATGTAATAAGTCTAAAAAATGTTTTAATTGATAACAAATCTCATACAAACAGTGAAACAGTTAAGGCAGATTATAATATTAAAAAATCATTCTTTCATATAAGAGATAACCAATTAGAAAATATAATGGAAGAGAAGAACACATTTACAATAGCAACAAAAACAATAATATACTTAAGGATAAACCCAAGAAATGTTCACATTCTATAAAAAGAAAATTTTAGACTCTTGAATGGCACAAAAAGATTTGAATAGAAAGACTTCCATTGTTCTTAGTTGAACTCAATAACATCATGATGCCAGTTCTTCTAAGGTAATTTATAAATTTAATGAGATCCCCATTAAAAAAAAAACAAAAAAACATCTTTCTGGAACTAAAACAAACTACCGTTAAAGATCATACAAAAAAAAAAAAACAAACATAAAGAATACCCAACAAAACCTTGTGAAAAAAAGAATTATGAAATGGGAATGGCACTACAAAATACTAAAACATGCTATATAAAACCACAATAATTAAAACATAGTGAGATATCATTTCTTAAGCACCCAGATCAGTAAAACTTAAAAAGCTAGACATCACGTTACAAGGCTATGGGAAACAGGCACTTTCACACACTGCCTGTGGGAAATAAAATATAGTTCTCTCCTACAAAGCAAATTGGGCAATATTTAATAAAACTAAATATGCATTTATTCTTGATTATTGCATGAATTCCACTTTAGCAATTTATTGATACTTCTCCAAAAATTTGAAAAATAGGTCTGCATAAGGTTACTTGATTTACAAAAGATTACTCATATGGCATTATTTGCTATTACAAAATATTGGAAACAATCTAAGTGTCATTACATAGGAGAGGGGTTTAATAAACTAGGATATATCCACATGGTGGAATACTATGCAGCTGTAAAAAATAGGACTTTATGAATTTACTAAGAGTAATATTCAAGACATTAAGCAAAAAGAGGCAAAATACAAAAAAAATAGTGTGTACTCATTTTAAGGGGAACTAAAAATGCATGTATGTATCTCATTTTTGTAAAAAATATTTTAAATTAAAAAAAAAAAATAGAAACACAGGAAGGATAACCAGAAACTAAAGAAATTAATTACCAACAGAGCACGGGTGGGAATGGTGTAGAATAGAAAGGGGAGGGAAAAGGGTAACCTCCAAGTATATTATATCTTCTCTTTAAATTTTAATTTTAGAATCATTATTATGTGTTTTACATATTCATAAATAAAATTAAAGGAACAAGAATAGGGAAAAACACAAAATTGACTGCAAATGGAAAAAAAAAGAAATTTTACTGTATTTTAAATAACAATACCCAGAAAAAAAGAATCCAATCACTATGAATTTTTTAACACAATTACTTTACTGATGATACAGCTTCAGTATGAACAAAAAAAGAATTGCAAACAAATCTTTAACTCTACTTGGCAGGTTTGTTGTTTGTTGTTGTATGGGTATAATAACTCTTAAAGTATTCTCTATGTATTATAGAACTAACAAGATGAGTAAATATATCGGGAAATAGGGTTCTCAATGCAGGCAAAGGGAAATACATGGAATGGAAGAAGGCAAAAAGAAACTTGTGTGCTCTGATAATTAGGGATATCAGTACAGCCTTATGATTTTCAAAATATGTGTATTTACATTTAAAATTAACAAACTTCCTAGCTCTGTCCTTTCAAAGGCCTGAAAGAAAAGATAATCCCAATAACAATGCGCAAACCTACTACCCAGATCTTGCTTTCTACATACCACTCCACACTGAAAGGAATCAGGACTCCTTGGAGAAATAGAGGATGCCAGAGAGCTGGATAAGCAAAGCACAAGTTGATCCTGGAAGAGCTTATCTTGTCAGAAACTAAAAAGAGCTAAAAAATAGTGGGAACATGTTGAAAAGATACAGAAGCCATCTTGAAACAAATCCTAGTGGCCAAATTTAATAACAATGCAAAATGCATAACATAATAGATTTTAATACACTGTATAAATGAAAAATGTAATAAATAAAAACAAAAATACTTTTCTTTTAGATTGCAAACTAATAAATATAGAAGGAATAAAAGAGTTAGGAAATAAGCGTTGTATATCCTTCATAATAAGTGATTCAGGCAAGAATCATCAGTGGATGTTAAAACTATTAGGTAAAAGTTTGATGATAAAATATTTACATGATCTGAAAGTATGTCCCCACAGGTAACTTACTAATTATAAAAGAGAAAATGGAAACTTTATAGTGAAGAAACCAGGAGGACATCACTGTAACCAAAGCTAACACCAGCAGGAATGGAACAAAGTGACATCACACACTTCCTGCCAAAAATGCTGAACCTAAATCTAATCCTGAAAAACATATCTGACAATTTCAAATTTTATAATAGAGTCGTCAGCCTATACTATTCAAAAATGGTAGTATCATGAAAGGCTGAAGAACTAAAGATATGTAATACAAAATCACGGATTGGGAAAGTGTGTATGTCTTTCTAAAAAAGACATCTTTGAGACAACTGGTAATATTTGAATAAGCTCTGTATATTAGATAATACAATTATATTCATGTTAAGTTTTCTGAAGTTCGTAACTACTACTGTCACATAAGAGAATGTTTTTATTCTAAGGAAATATACGTTCATATTTCTGAGTAAAGGGAATTAATCTAAATGATATCAAAGGATTAGAGAGTAATAATAACAATAATAATGTCTGTACGTGTATACACATACCCCATCACATAAAAAGAGAAAAATATAAAGCAAATGTGCCCAAAGTAAAAACTGGTTGATATTAATGAAGTGTAAACAAGAGTTCACATACAGATAGCAAAAAAAAAAAGTTAATAATTAAAAAAAAAATGGCTGCCCTGGCCTGGTGGCTCAGTTGGTAAGACCATTGACCTGTATCCCAAGAAGCTGAGGGTCTGATTCCCAGTCAGGGCACATACCTGGGTTGCAGGTTCCATCCCTAGTCAGGATGCAAATGGGAGGCAACCAATCAGTGTCTGTTTGTCTGTCTGTCAGTCTGTCTGTCTGTCTCTCTCGCCTCCCCCTCTCCCCTCGGTCCTTTTCGCTCTCTCTAAAATCAATAAATATATCCTTGGGCAAGGATTAAAAAAAGCAAACATGATGAGAGAAAAAGGTTCACCATTTCTCTAAGATATTTTTTACTACTATTTTGAATTAATACATTGTAATATGGGGCTACCTGGTAACACTACTCAGAAATTCAGAAATTTGATTTTTTAATGGTGTAAACTAAAAAGATTATAACAAACCACTTAAGTACTCTTGACCTATTACTTGTGAGTGCACTTGGAGGTACAGCCTGCTAAGGTACTAACTACTGTTTATGAAGCACTAAGTGGTCTGATCTGAGCTCAAGTACACTGAAAATTCACTTAATCTATAAAACATTATGGAAAGTGTGATCAACCTGGGCATTATTACAGACAAATTTAAATTCAGCCCCATCTCTGAAGAACTACAGGTTATGTATTTTCTGCGTAGGGCCCTAAGTTATAGCCTCTTCTTTGTCCTGTTTTAAAAGAATGTTCCTACTGACCGTATGTATGTTTAAATTAACATTTTACTACTTATTTAAAATCAACCAATGGACAAAAATTTCATTCAAAACTGCGAAAGATGTGTATATAATGATTATATGGTAAATACTACCTTTGTGCACATAGCAACTAACCATTACACTCTAAGAATTTACCAAATAGTGTAAACTGAAAAAGAGAAGAATTATGTACTTTATAGATTCACAATAAGATGTATATTCAAACAATGTATTCTACATAACTTTATGTGAATACTGCTTCATAAAAAGCAGTATTTTAGTTTCCCCATTATTAGGTAATAAAAAAAATCTTTTAATAGGAACAAAATGTAAACATACCTAGAACATGAAATAATACCCAAAGATATTTAACAACTATCAATAATGGAGAATTATGTATAAAACAATGCTCTGTAAGATGTAAAGCAAGTCTATCACCAGGGAAGGGAATGGAAAGGTGAAGGGGAGAGTGTGGCTTTAAAAGATGGAGCATATATTTTCCTAACTGGCAATTAAGGCTGTTAAGACACTTAAGGCAATTAAGACACTTAAGATTGAAAATTGGATATAACCTATAACCTTTTTTTAAAAGAAGTAACTTGTATGCTTCAGAAGAAAAGTTTGAGTAAAGAAATTTTTTTCTAAGTGTTATTTTTCTAAGATTAAAAGTAACAGCAATTACTTATGAAATTTAAAATGATAAAAATAAATTCTCACATATGAAAATGTTTTAAAAATAAAGATGAAGTGCATTAAACAAAACAGGCTATAGATAGTATTGTTATTTTTATAAGCGTTTATAAATACAAGTTAATTCCCCAAAAGAGTACTAGGATTGATGAACAAAATCCTTAAAAAGAGAAAAAAGTTTTCAGTAAATTGAATATAGCAAATGGTATCCCACTTGTGGAAAATATTATAAAGTACTACATAGAAAAAAATAACCACAATACTAAGGAAAACTCATTTTTACTTAACTTTTTAAAAATCCAAATCATACAAATACCAGTAAGGTAAGCTTGAATTAGTAGTTTCATTTACCCTTTCCCCCCTTAAGTGAAGTGGAGCCCTGGGTATCGTCTCTAGAGCCCAGAGACAAAGTATAGGGTGTGTCTAGGCTCTGTTTAGAGATGACAGGTGCCGCTTGAGCAGGTGCCCTTTACCAGATGTCACCTAGAGGTTTTGTTCTGGATGTAGTAGCCCTGGCTAACATGTTGATACCAAGTTAAACCAGTTATCTCAGCAATTAAATTGGTTTCATTACAATACTTAGATCAGCTATTCTCAAACTTTAGCATATTTAAGAATCACCTGTGGCATACTTTTTAAAAATACAGAGTTTCACACTATTTGTATCTAAAATCACTGACCAATCAGTCTTTGCACCACTTGAGCAGGACGACTAAACATCATAAGCCTCATGATCTGAAGAACATAGCACTACCTATTAGGTATGCCTAAAATATTGAACTTAAATATTATCAACCTTTAGATCTAACTATCAGTTTTCAGGAAATAAATACAGGGGATAAAGAATAGGTTTACTCACACTAGAAGGAAGGGATCAAATAAATCCAGAATCTGGGACATTCTAAAGGATAGATGACCCCATTACTTCAACAAATCAATGGCATGATGGGAAAAAGAAAAGGAATTATTAAGAACTAATGAGATAAAACAGCCAAAACAACAGATTCAGCCCTACTACAAAATTCTCTTGCAGTAAGATGGGGAAGACCCTGTAAACACTGACTTAGATATTAATAGAACTATGGACCTAACTTTTTTAGCCAACAATTCAGAATGTGGAAGCTATTTCAAGTATCACCAAGAGATTTCAGTTCCAGCAATAGGTTATTGAAATGTACTTTGTCAACAAGGTATACATCTTGTAGAAAGGTATTAATTTCCAATTTACAATATAATGAATATGCAAAAAGTATCCAAGCACGAGAGAAATTCCTTTATGTTTTAAAACAGAAAAATATGTTAGACTCTGTTTTAATAATATAATTCTTGGAAAGCTTAATGAAATTCATAATCAGAATGGTACTGAAAGTGACAATTTAAACTATTTCAAGTCCCTCAAAAGTTTTATTTACTTAAGTGGATGCATTAATAAATTTTATAATAGGTAACCAATACCAGTATCAATCAGCATATACACATTTTTGTGTACTTCTGAATAGAGAGAGTCACTCTGCCAATTTCCTTGGCTCTACTACATGGATAACTGAACTAACCATATTATTGACATTTATTTTCATTGCAAAAGCCAATACTTTTGCTTTTCATAAAAAGCGCTTACAATTTTAAATTCTAAAATATTTGAAGATAATCTTTAATGCTAACATTTCAATTTTTTATTGTTTCATTTTTTTAAGATTTTATTTACTTTTAGAGAGAGGGGAAGGGAGGTAGAAAAAGAGGGAGAGAAAGACCAATGTGAGAGAGAAACACTGATCAGATAGATGCCTCTTGGACGTGCCTGGACCAGACTAGATGAAACTCGCCACCCAGGCATGTGCCTGGACTGGGAATCGAACCAGTGACCTCTCTACTCATGGGATGATGCCAACCCAACAGAGCCATATTGGTCAGGCTAACATTTCCATTTTTAACTGAAGTTTAAGTTTGGTCCTTGAACCAATATCTACTCCTAAACAGTTTTCCCTAGTATCAAAATTCATGATATGACTTCTCAGTTTTTAAAGTTGTGGAACTGAAGTGATTACAGATTTTTAGCAGGACTATCACGATCATTATATTTCAACAAAAGTAATTACTATTCCAAAATACAATGTTCCAAAACAATGTAATCAATGGCTGCTACAATTCTTTAGAGGTTTGTTTAGACAAGTTTAAAAACAAAAATTTAAATATAAATGTCCTGTTAAAAAAAGGAGCCTCCAGATAGAATGACAGACAACAAGGAACATAAAGAACAGTTAAAAGACTTGCCTTTGAGGGGCTGCTGGTTCAAATAAGAACCTTAAAAGAAGGCTAACCAATCAAATAAAATTAATTGTAAACTGTTTCATTGTAAATATGCCAATGTATGAACCACTGCCTTAGACTTAAAAATCTTTATCATGGTCACATATGTTTTTGTCACATTATAGTTTAAACAGTAGGAAAAAAATTTGTTAGGTTTCCCAAACTATGCTCCACAGAACTCAGTAGGTGCTCCTCAAACATGGGCTTTCACACCACACCCTTGGGATATGTGGTGGGTGTTTGGGAAATACCATTTACTATGGTGGGGGGGGGGGGGACACGTAATAACTAGTGTTTCTCCAAATTGTCTATAGTTCCACAATGCACAGTAACAAATTGGTCTGTAAGAAGTCCTGCAATATAGCAACGAAGTTTAGCTTTCTTGCTTAAATTCATTTGCCCTTTTTCCCCCAGGAAACATACATTGATGACAGGAAAACAAGTTTTTAATACAACACAAATTGTGACATTTCTACTCTAACTGACCCTGAGTAACAACGAGTGTGGCGATGATGGTAGTGGCCGATGAAAGAAGCAGAGAGTCACCCCAAACCCTGCCCCGTATGTCTCTCTAAGTTCTAATTCTGTTTTTACCAATAAACTTTAATAGGGTCTATACCACTCTGGAAAATGCCCCAAAAGCAGCCTTCACCAAATAATAATAAATACTCTAAATACTTTACCTAAAAATATGCATTGAGTACTTGCTTGCTGACTAATGTAACTAAATTCCAATGAATTAAAATATTTGTTTTTTCCTTCCTCTACAACTTCCAATATTACTCAGTTTGGAAACATAAAAGATTCACAGAAGAGATATACTTTTCTATTAAAGTTATAGCGGATTTCACACACAACCAACTATGAAAATACTGAATCCACAACAGAGTAGAGGTGGGATTATAAAAGAGTACTCATATTTAGAAGTAGACATTTTTAGTTAACATCTGAGGCAGAAAACAAAAATGCAAAAAAGCATATAAACATTTTTGAGAGTTAAAAAGATTTTTTAGTGTGAAGCGTCAGTAAAATTTTTATCTTTGATAAACTATCTATCTTAAAAAGATTTGATTTATTTCTACTTTGGGGCAAATTTAAGCTGCTTAAAATATGGTTTGTAAGATATAGCAGTAACCTAACTGAGCTCTGATCAGTCTTTCTCAACTTTCTCCATTTTCTACTCTTCCTTTTAACAAATCTGCATGCCCTCCAATAGGTAATAGAGTATCAGAAGATATCAAAATCAGGTTTGTTCAAAATGAAAGGATGTACTAGTAGTTTAAAATTAAATAAAAAATGTACCAGATAATATGAATAATTTATTCAGATAGTTGTTCTTCTAGTCTCCGTATTACTTTTATTTTCCTTCCTTGAAAAAGGTGAGCAATCTGTTTATCAATTCACAAACTCAATGTATTACTTTATTTGCATATTTATTACAATTTTGAAATCTTCTTTCATTTAACTTCATCATTCATAATAGGCTTTCTCTTAAACGAAATGATCTACATGGTGGACACTAACTACAGAACACATGAGGGTATCAATTCTATTTAACTGATAAACATAAACTCTATTGGTATAATTTATGGAGGGCTTTATCCACCAAGGGAAAAATAGAAGAAATTCATAATGCAACTGAAAATTCATTATGGTGGGTAGAACTCCACAATTAAGTTTCTAACTATTTTAAAGGTAAGTGTAAAAAAGATAATTTAATATTATCAGAAAACCAGTAACATATAATTTTGTACAATAAATTGTTAATGTCTAACATATTTCACTTCCTTTCTAAAAAATCAAGTTTTATAATGAATACATCAAGTTAACTTTGACTTTAGTTGTACTATGAGAATCAGTAAACAAAATTCTTCAAGTAAGTATCTGAAATATTTACCTAAATCTTCATACCAAGGCTTCAAATTCTTAATGGAAATAAGAGTAGGGATAATGGGGAATAATAGGGGAATAATAATTCTTCCCCCAACCTCAGCACCAAAATAGAACAACAACAAAAAATTCACAGAGTAAATAAAGAACACACTGGGTATAGATATATTCAGGCATAAATTTAACCACATACAATTTCCACTTATATTTTAATTTCTTAAAATCACTTGTGACTAACAAACTGAATCATAATGCACAGATTAAACATTACTAAGCACATGTCAGAAGCACATTTTTGTCCAATTAATGAATGCCTCTAATGCAGTATCAATTTTTTTTTTTGCACTTTAATTTCTCCATTTACAAAATGTGTAAAAATACCTCATCCTTTTATACTTTAGGGGTAATCTAATAATAAGCATTTGTGGAATATATTGAAGTGCACATGCCAAGAAAGGAACTAGTGCAAACAAAATATGTAGACATCATCGATGATTAATACCCAATTTTTACATAGAGTACTTTTACGCATCATTAGTAAGCACTTACATTCAAAAAAGTAAAATGCCAATGTTGAAACAAATAATCAATTGCATTTTCAATTTTAGACTGAAAAATCTTTGTAGATAATCTATAATTGAACAAATGTATGTTTGATACAATCAAGCTAAATTTTGGCAGACCACTAAACTCAGGTCTCTACATTTAATGACTATCTATGTTTATATCAAAACAAACATAAAAATGTTAGAATATATACATGGCCAGCATAGTAATTTGCTCCTAGTTTTAAACATCTGTAATATCGTGAAGATACAGGAGAAAATACTAGGCTAACAGCCATTATGCAATTAATAATAAAACTGCAAAGCAATGTCAGTAAATATTAAACTTGTAAATGAAAACTACTACATGTAAGGATGGTCTTACAATAGTTAAATTAAAAAGCAGTTAATTAAAGAAACTATCCCACCTAGGATTTATAAAATATAGTATCTGTTCATCAGAAACCATGATATTCAATTTCATATATAACAGAGGCAACTTACAAAGTCACTTGTAAGTTGCTATTACTACTCCTTACTATGAAGAGGCATTCTTATGGTTAAGTAACAGAATCACTGTGAAAGCCTGGCATCCTGTCTGCCAGTTAAATTTTTTTCAGAGGAAGGTGTAAAATCCAGCATAATACTTGTCTTCTAACTGTGCAATATTATACCACTATGATAAAAAAAAATCTTCAAAGGTTTGTAGTACTCAATTTTTGACCAGCATATTTCTTTTGTATTTTAGAAGTCATACAAATCTTCACATGGTTTTATTTTCCAAAACAAATGCTCAACCTTTTTTCCTAGTAGCCTAGCTACAACCCTACAAAAACAAACCTAGAGAGTGACATATGGAGGAAAAACAAGTTTAGTTAAAGACATAGGTGAAAAAGAAGCTTCTAGTAAGAGAATAAAGCTCAAAGTGATCTGAGAACAATGTAAAAGTTGCAAACAACGTTGAAGCTATACATTAAATACAGTACCTATAAGTATAATCAGCAGATGATATGATCTCCAGATAGAAATCAAAACTGGAAAAACAATATTTATGTAACTTGTAAACAACTGAGGTCTAGCCATTTATGATTATACTAAAACCCTGTTGGGATGAATGTAAATTCCTCAGAAAAACACACATCCATTTCATGAAACATATATATCATATAGTAACTTATGAATATTAAATTTTACTAAATGAATGAATCAATCAATCCAGTAAATATCAGGCATAACTTTAAATGTGTATTTTAAACAGCCTAAAATCCAAATGCTCAAACTGAAAGCAAGGACATGCATTAACAGTATTCCCCTCAATATTATAAATGGAAATGAACAAGTAAATATCACTATAAATATAAAAATATCTACTTCTTCCTACATTACTAAATCAGTGTTTGGACGTTTTGTTTTACTTTGCTATTTGTTTCAGTCCTTCATTTAAAAATGTACTCTAACACACATGCCATCACACACACACAATAGATAACTAACCATATTTAATATTTTCTAGACTTCTTTGTAGCTCAGTAACTACCCACAAAGTTTTGTGAACTCTTCAGCTTCAAGTCTGAAGTCAATCTATGATAGCCAATAGAAAGGACACCTGTGCAATTACTGCATTCCTATTTCAGAATGTTAAACATAACACAGAATATCCACACTGGGATATTACATTTAGAGCAGTGATAAATGCCAAACTCAAATTATGCAGAAGCCACATTATTTAAAAAAGGCCATCCTATAATATCATTATTAAAAAGTAATAAGTATAAATAGCAGTATTTAGTTTTAAATAACAACCACCAACTAAGTACCCTCTTTGGATAAGTAAACATTAAAAATAAAAGATGACCTCGTAATAAATTACAATATAAAAACATTCCTAGGTAAGAAAAACTGGGAGACAAAATAAAGTTGAACCACAAAATATATCATCTAAATTTATTACATACCAACTGAATAAGAAATTTATCTTGTGATAAACAGAAATCCAAATCATAGTATTTTCTTCCATAGTATCCTTAAATTCTCCTAAATATATAATAATCCTTTTGAGGATTTTAAGTGACTTGAAAATTCAAAAATAATTATTCTGAAAATAATTCTGGTCACCTATGGCACCAACATGTTATACTATGTAGAAATATTCTACTGAAAAACTACTCAGTGACACAGTTCCACACAAGAGGTTTCATTTTATAAAAATCTTAAAAAGGCAAAGAAGTTTCTAAAACAAAGAAAATTTTTCCAAAGAGATACAAGGTTTCATTAACTATCTTAACTCTTTTACTAAGCATCGCCTTTCTGCCCCTTTTTGGATATCCAGCAATCAATAACAATGTCACAAAAGAATGTTTACCAAGATGGGGGGTGGGGGTGTCACCTGTAATGATTCTGTATAAAAAATGTAAACAATCTTAAAATAGGTGAGGAAAATTTGCACCGTCCTACAACCTCACTTTATGGATATTTAATGTTTCCCAAGCTGAAATTAAGAGAAGTTTATAAAACTGGTGTGCAAGGTTTGGTGTGTGTGTGTGTGTGTGTGTGTGTGTGCGCGCTAAAAACAAACATCCCCACAAGTCTCTTATTTCCAAATACTGTGCAAGAGTCACTACTACTCACCGCAAGTAATACTGTTTTAAAGCAAAGGCAGCGTTAGAACAACTTCTGGGAAAGTTGAACTCTTCAACAATTTCTCCCCACTGATTCTTCTCCGAAACCTGTTAAAAACACAGCCACGCTTTTCTGAAAATGCACAATCCAAGAAAACTCTAACCAAACTATGAAATAAATACCCATTCTACAGAGATCTGTAGATATCCAGACATCAATGGGTGTTTTGGATCGATCCGTAAGAGTTACTAAGCAAGGGCTGCTTTAATCACTGTGTTTTCCACCCGAGAGCCCTGTATCTAATAGCACTTGTTTTGTTTGGGGGGGCAGGAGGGGGGGGTCTGGTGGGTTTGTTTTGTTTTTGAAGCCCGGACAATAACCAATCGCAAGTCCCTCTGTCGCCCCCTTTTAAATCTCAACGCGGTCCGTTTACACTTAAAAAAAAAAAAAAAGTTCAAAAGGATCAATACTGTTCCGGACAGCGACGTCCGCAGGTTCTGGGGGGGCCGGGGCCGGGGCCGATTCCGATCCCTCTCCCAGATCTATCCATCTCCATAGGCCCTTCTTTGAGGCCTACAGCTTCTGCCTAGCCTTGAAGCCTAAGATGGCTATTTGGAGACAGGTCCTGGTTTCTTTTGTTAGCTGTATAAACCGAGGGCGACGGGGCCGAGGCTGTGCCCCCGGCTGCCGGGATCATTTCGCAGCCGATTATCGATGTTAAACCTGCCCGCGCTAATTTTGAGTTGCACGAAAACTGCTCTCAGAGTCTGTGTGTCTCTGTGTCTCCGCCTGTGCTAGAGCGGCAGCGGCGGCAGAGCTGAGTCGCGAGCGAGCGAGCGGGCGGGCGCGGGCACGGGGCGGGCGCGGGGCTTCGGCGGGCGCCCCGCACGCCCGCACTCCCCGCCGCGGCGCTCAGACCCCGCCGGGGCGGCCGGGCAGCGGGCAGGGCGCGAGCCGGCGCCGGGCCGCCCGCCCGCCCGAGCCCCGCGCCCGCCGCGCGCACGCGAGCCACCAGGCCAAAAACAGCCCCGCCGCCGTCCGCCTCCGTGCCACCGGCTGCGAGCGAAAAGAACGCCTTTTGCCCCCGCGGGCCACCCCCCCGGCCCCGAGCGCCCACTCCGGGGTCAAAGGAGACTTTTTGGAGGAGGCCAGCGAGAGGGAAATACAAATTAAAACTTCCACTCACCTTCGCGAATCCGCCTAAAGTAGTGACTCTGGTGTAGAGACCGTGAAGATCCAGCTCCTTCCCACCCACCGCAGGGATTTTTTTAAAAGGCGACCTGCGGGAGAGAGAAAGCCCAGCACTTGTCAGCCGGGACCCCAGCCGGCCCGGGCGGGAGAGCCCCGTTCGCCCCAGCTCGCCCGGCGCTGCCCCCCCGGTTCTGCTCTCACCCTCTGCTGTGGTGGAACTGCCGCAGCTCGTCCAGGAAAGCGAGTCCCTTTCTCCGCTCATCCGGAGGCGCCTTCCCCGTCGAGTTTGCCATTATTTTTTCAAAGGAGGTTTTAAAAAAAAACCCAGATCGGTGTTTTAAAAGCGCCCCCCGCTCCCTGCGCTTCCTACCAGAGCCCGGAGCCCATTCCTCGGCCGGCGGCGGCGGGGCTCAGTCATGGGCCGGCGGTGGCGGCGGCGGCGGCGGCGGCGGCGGCGGCGGCGCAGGGAGGGAGGGAGGGAGGGGGAGGAGGAGGAGGAGGAGGGGAAGGAGGGAGCGGGAGGCCAGGGGGAGAGGAGGGAAGGAGGGAGGGGAATTTCTAAAAAAGTTTAAAGAAATCGGAGCGAAACTAGAGGGGCAGGCGACTGCCGGATCCGCGCGAAGCCGCGGGGCGAGCGCGGCCCCCACCCCTTCCTTCCCTCCCTCCCCGCGGCCCGGCTCTCGCCCGCCTCTCAGCGACGCCGGCTGTGGCGGCTCAGCCTGGGGACGCGATTCAACATGGTGCTGCTGCCGTGGGCGCGCGAGCGAGCGAGGGGCAAGGCGAGCCGACGGTGAGGGGTCGGGGAGGCTGGAGGCCCGGGAGTTTCGGCGGCCGCGGCGGCGGCGGCGGCGGCGGGGCTGGGGCAGGCGGGGCTGGGGGTGGGGAGGGGGAGGTCTGTGTGGTGGTTTGTGGAAAGCGGGGCGACAGCGTGTTTTCCGGCCGCAGCTTCGCGGGGCCCTTGCACACATTCATGCGCGGCCTCGGCCGCCGCGGCCGGGGCGTCCAGAGCAGCAGGCACCGGCGGCTGCCGAGCCGCTGCGCGCTGCCCGCCCGCTTCGCTCTCCCTCAGCCTCCTCTGCTGCCGCCAGCGCCGCCGCCACGGCTGGGCAGCTAGCGCCGCACAGCGACCCCCGAGGGCCGGCCGCGGCACTGCGCCTGGCTCCACTCCGCCCCGGCAGCTCCTCGCGGGGAACAATAGACTCGGCTCGCCGGGTTTAGGGTTCATCTGCAATGTGCCGCACATTTCACACGCACACAAAGCCGGCGGAAAGGGGGGCGGCGCGGGGAAACGGCCACTACCGGTTGTTTCAGGGTTAGGGGTGGAGGCAATGTTAGCGTCCCTGGCCCGGCTGTTGGGAGGGCTGCCTGGTAGTCCCCCGCCCGCCCGACGGAGCCCGTGGCGCTCGGAAGGAAAACGAACCTCACAGGGGCAGCTGCTCACGCTACGCATCATTCACAGATCGGAATAAAGTCAATATGTTACCTTTTTTTTTTTTTTAAAGATGTAAAGGAATCGGCTTTTCTGAGCCTTGCGCTAGTATTTTGGGGTTCTGGTTAGCACATTTTCCATGAATTACCCACAAACTTACTTTAGCAAACTAAAAATTAACAGTGTGAACTGTCCTAGTTTTGTGGAAATAAAGTAATACTCAATTCATCTTGCCTCTGGTTTTCACGTATCGAACTAGATTATGCTATACTGATTTATGTGAACGATAATTAAACTGGTTGTGAAGTGATCTTTTGAACTTTGACAGTAATTAGCGTTTATATTTTATATTAAGGAATCTTAAATGCGTTTAAAATATAGAGTTAAACTGATTTTCCTTGTTTTCTCTCAACTGCCTTAAATGCGATGCCGTTTAAGTATTTTTGAAGATAAAAAAAGGCTACTTAAATGGGAGACCCAACATCTCAACATATACTAAGTTTGCACTTACAAGGGGTGTTGGTCCTTAGCTACAAATGTTAATTAAGCTTCACAATACGTGAAGCATATCATTATTCCCATTTTAGTGATGACCATTAGGGGCAAAGTCACTGACTAACCCAAGGTCACAGGTTAGTAAATGTCTGGATGGATGATTTCAAGTAGTGGTTCCAATGGAAACATTATTTGGTGGTGAAAGAAATTATGTAACATAGTCCAGCATGCTTCTGGTGCTCACTCTAGGAAACGAATTTATTTCCCAAGTAGAGTTTGTCTCTTAAGTGGGGTCAGAATAAGGCTGTGGCTAGGAGGTTCCTGACTCTCAAAGGCCAGTGAATGTCTCCGCGTTCACCGTGGGCGCAGTGAGGGGCGGAGACGCAGCCGGGGGAGTGGAGACGGCGGCCCGTGCCGGAGGCGAGGGGGGGCGGGGTAGAGGGGAGACCCGGTCGCCAGTCCCTGCCCCAACCGGTCCTCCTAGGGGTGGTGGAGATGTGGGCCGCAGAGCTGCGTGGCCTGGCTGTGCGGATTCCCTAAACGCCGCACTTGAGCACGGCCCCTTACGTAACTGTCAGCGCCGGGGATTCCCTAGAGGGGGTCATTCTATTCAACCATTACACACACCCTGGGCTTCTGCAGCCGCTCCGCCGCCGCCTCACAAAATGGCGGCGCCCATAGAGGAGACAGCGGCCGCCTCCTCGGCCCCATTTTGTGGGAGGCGAGAGATCTGTCAACATGGAAAACCGCTGAGGATGCATCCGAGTTTGAAAAGCCTGTGTGAGGGATGGAGTCGAAGGGATTTCATTCAACGGAAAATGGCAGCGACTTCCAGCACCATCTCCCCGCTCTTTTTTTCCATTTTCTCGAAGGTAACGCCAGAAGCCTCCAGGGTAATTGTGACTGAGGGAAGAAGGGAAGGCTGCGGCGGACTTCTCCCGGGACTTGCCGCGGCGTCTCGGTGGCTTTGGTTGCTTTTCCACGCTCCCAGGAGCTGAGCGCGACGCTGCGGAGGCTCGCCTGGGCCGCCGGGCCCTTTCCGAGGGGAGAAGACCGGGCGACGCGGAGCGCAACCGGCGTTCTCTACCGCGCCACTTGTGCAGCGAGACTTTTAGGTAGTTTTTAAAATGCCAGAGTTCACGGCCCTGTTGGTACCCCTCGTCTGAGTCGTAGGCTCTGGGAGCCCCGAAGGCCCTGCTCCGGGAACCGGCGGTCGGCTGGCAGCCGGGAAGCGCGGCTGCCCGGAGCCGGTGACCCGCGGATCCGGCAGCCGCAGCGTGCCGCGGGGGCGCAGCGCGGACCGGGGCTGTAGATGGTCTTGTTGGGGCAGAAGTGGGAACGAAGGCTTGTACACTGGAATTTCAGTCGTCCGAGTCGAGACCTGGGATTTTATGTTGATGTCTCAGGTTAGACGTTTAAACGTCTTTTCCAGTGTCCCACTCTGCTGTGGGTATACCTGATTTATTTCTCATTCGAAGGGTAGAATGCAGGGGTGACATTTTATATTTTCATTTTTCAAGGGGAGGTTGCCACTTTTAACCCACTGACTGCTATTAGTGTGTTTACACACATGCATGTACAGTAGTGTGTTTTCTTTTTCAGTACCAAGGCTAAAGACCTGAAGTGTGGTGCTAACGTTTTCATGCCTTTCTTCAAAATTTAAGATGTGATATGTATGTAACTGGAGAATTGATTCTGAAAAAAAATTTCTGCACTAGAAGCTTTCATGTTTAAAAATGGATTCCTAAAGTATGCTTGATGGATAGAATTTAAATTCATAAACTTTGGATATGCTCTCGTCAAAGAAAAAACACACTAATATTTGTTAGATTAGTACGTGTTTCAACTTCCTCAAGCCTAAAAAAATGTAAGACAGAGTAAGCTGAATATGAATGGTATTTGCCTGTAAGAGGAAAGAAATAGTTTAAGGAAAAAGGAAATTCATCTGATGAAACTTAAATATGTTACACTAATAATTAAATTTTTTTCCAGTTAAAGCAGTCATTTGTATTTTTATATGACCTTTTTTTTTAGGTGTTTTTTCTGTGTTGATTTTGACCCTCGTATTTCCTCTCTAATGCAGAACTGTATCTTTCTGCAGACTGCGCCTCAATCACTGAGCTCCATGTCCCATCCTCTGCCACACCCTGGTTGCTGCTCCTGGTGTGTGGGTTACCAAGATACAGTTTCTGGTCATGTCTGTTCCTACTGATGTTCTTTGTATTTAATAAATTTGGTTACCACTAATCAGTCTGTATCTCTTGCAAGAATACCTCATCTTAGCACCCAAGTACCCAGAGGATATTTTTATGGGATTGCACTAAAAGGTAACCCTAGTGCAGAGTATTAAATTTTTTTGTGCCATATTGCATTTCCTGTAGTGGGCAGCATAGAGCAAGTGGATCCTGGAAAAGAAATGCCTGAGATGTCCCACAGTTGTGCAATAGATATTCTCTAACGAATTTGATAAGATATAAATAAAATGTACTTCATGATTTTCAAACACAAGTGGAAAATGTTTCTATAAAAAATTACCAATAACAGTGAAAATTGTTGAAACTCACTGTATGTAGTTTACTCTTTTGATGAGAAATGTTGACAAAGGCTTTTGATGTGAAAAATGCAAAGCTTTCTTGATAGTTTAATAATAACTGCAAACCCTGAACTCCATAATTAGAAGTTTCTGTTATTTTATATGACTCTGATTCTGATCAGTTTTAATATTATTTAACCAAGAAAGTGTGATGTTTAAAATTCCCTCATTCAAGTAAACTTAAAGAAAACTATACCAAGTTTCAAATCAGTCATGTCAGGGATATGATTACAACAGCTGAAAAAACTTAATTGAGGAACTAGTAAGTCAATTCATTGGAGAAATTTTTGGATTGTAGATTAATCTAAAGTTTAAAAGAATTGATTGAACAAGGCTGTTGAACTTAAATTTGTATTTCTTTAAAGAATTTTAAGAAGAAAGGTAAGAACACTTTCACCACTTGCTGCGCTTACGTGTTTACTGCTGTAATTTTTTTATGTAGGCTAACTTTCCGATTGATCCCCAAAACATCAGATAAGCTCTTTGGGGTGTTTTTTTCTTTCCAGTAGATACTAGAGGCTATGCTTTGTACATAAATCCAGTGCAATTTATTTTTTAGAGAGGGATAATGTACCACTAAAGACTTTTAATAAGACTTAATATCTAAAAAGTTAAATTTTAGCTAATTATAATATTTTTTGGAACATCTTTCCCAAAGGTGCTTTTGACTGGGAGTTACTCTCATCAATTGTTGAGGTCACTTATACAATGATGAATGTTCTAAATTGTTATGGGTTCAAGATGCTGCATTTGTACATTTTTATTTATTTCATCTCTTGATCA
Source organism: Micronycteris hirsuta (assembly GCA_004026765.1). Taxonomy (NCBI): domain Eukaryota; kingdom Metazoa; phylum Chordata; class Mammalia; order Chiroptera; family Phyllostomidae; genus Micronycteris; species Micronycteris hirsuta. Next base: position 25,188 of record PVJI01002967.1, on the reverse strand, counting down.
CTGAAAAGTAGGCCCCAAACTAAAGATGCTCATTATAGTATCATCACAGTTTATAGTAGTTCAATACTTTGTTTACAGCGTTTAATAACTGAAAACTAGGAAAGCCTAAATACTAAACCAGGGAAACATTTATCTTATTATTAATTATTGTGTTTATTTGTATTACATCTGTAAAATTACTTTTTCCAATCTCTATTTATTGAATGCCTACCTTGGGCAAAAAGTGAGAGGAGAAATTGAGTTGACCCTCAAGGAAATTTTACTCCATTACTAGATGTTTTTAACTGCTAGCTTTAAAAGATTATAATAAAATATTCAGACTATAGGATTCTTAATTTTTAAGATATAAGCAGAATTTTTAACATAAATTCAAAATTTTGTTTAGAAGAGACAAATATGTGCAAAACTGTTATATTAACGTTAGGGTCAATGTTAGTCAAAGTGCTGTAAAAATATTAATAACATTTAAATCACATTGTTTGAAAACTCAGATTCACAAAAAAAATCTGATTATAATAATTAACTTTTTAATTATGGGAAAGACAATAGGATGTTCAGTGAATGTAAAAAAATACACTACTGAGCAAACAAACAGGGATTGTTTTCATGAATTTTGATCTTCTGTTTCAATTTTTTGGTGCATTGACTCTTCTGACATTGCATTTTACTATTAATTTAGAAAAGGAAACCCCAAAGACACACTAATTCTGTATTTAATGCAGAACTAATTCTTGAATAGCTGTAAAGCTTTAGGATTGGCAGTCTTGTTCGCGAAACAAAATAGGAATTAAGCTGAAATGAAAAACTGTAATAATTAGGTTTCATAAAACTTCATAACGTACAAGAGTCAGAGTAGTATTGATTTAGTAGTAATTTATTTAGCTTTTGTTTTTCTCTAAAAACACCACAAACTATTCATATGTGGTATCAAAATTGAAAGTCACCAGGGCCAGTGTAAATTGTTGAAGCTTATTGCTATACTTCAAGGGTAGTTCTAACTAATGGTTCAGTGGCAACCATTTTTTTAAAAGTTCCATAATTCTTTAACATAATTTATAGTATGTAGAAGTGAATTAAAAGCAATCTAGAATATCTTTGTATGGTAATGTATATGAGAAACACTTTTAAACAGTTCTTTAAGAGTACAAAATAACTCACTGAACATTTTGTAGTTAACTACAGGGCTTCCAGGTATTTTAAACAAAGGTGAAAAAATTTGAGAGTAATGTGCTACATTTTTATAATCAAATTTTCCACTTTTTAGCAATAGTAGTATTAGTAGCAGTTAGCCATTAGTGATTAGTTATAGCCTAAATAAATATGAGCTTAGGTCCTATTCAAATGTCTATTACTTTTAACTGCATTTAAAGACAGATTTCCTCGGGGCTAACTTGGTTAAATGATATTTTCTGTTCCTCTGTAGATAGAAAAGAAGTTTCCCTCTCCTTAGGTTATGCAGGAATTTGCTCTCTTTCCACTGAACTAAATTTATCCTGTATATAGCCGTTTGCTAACTTCAATTGTTTTTCTGGTCCATTAAAGTTGGGGCCACCATGAATAGTAGTAATACTAAGACTACACCATCCTGTGTGGGTTTGTGCCCACCACTGATAGTCTCCATCCTCACGTAGCCTTATTCTCAATATCAATTTCTAAAGAGACTTTGAAGGTATATTCCTAGCTAAATAAGTCAACTTGTATACTTGTATGGTGTTCAAGTAGTTCACAAATCTTGTGAAACAAGATGTGTTTATTGCATTTTCCTAGGGAGAATGTCTCAGCAGACATGGCATCTTAAAGGACCCTGAGATGCCCCAAAACTTAAAACCCCGTTTGCTAATGAGAAGTTTTGAGGATTGCCTGAGGTGTTGCTTTTTATTTTGTGTGTGTTGGCCTCTGGGCTTGAAGCTTTAGTTAAGAAGTACCATTTTAGTTCATCAAATTGTAAGAATTACAGCAAACAAGCAAAAATCTATTTCTGTTTCTAAAGAAGAACTACAATAGATTTTTAAAGAAAGTTTAATCACATTTAACATTTTCAATTTGTCCTCTATTGAAAATGTACAGATAAGAGATTAAGTTTATTAAAAATAAGCCCCAAATATAAGCCTTCAACTAGTTGGGAATGCCTAGGGATTCATATGAATTTATTACCTGTGTGTGCATAGTTGTGTGTACTTTGTGTTCGTGGATGACACTGATCAGAATGTTCCAGTGGTATGTTTAGGACACACTGCCATCTTCCTGTTCTTCTTGTGCTCACTTGCTCTGCTGCACTTTGCTGCAGCTTCTGGGGAATGTACCTAGGAATTGACTCAGACCTTGCTTTTATAGAGATCTGTCAGCAGGACTACTTTATCCCACAGCAGGTTCCTGTAGCTTATTTGTAGGCCCAAATGTATTGGAATTTAAAGGATGTTACATCATATTGCAGTTCAGCATAGCTTTTTTTAAAAAATGCTAACTACTTCATTCCTAAACTGTGCGTATTCCAGATTGATCAGTGGATATTATTACACATTAATTATTTCTGTGCCTTTTTTTATATGTAGATTACCATATGCATAATTATTGTTATTTAAAATCCACAGTTCTGTGCATTGTTTGAAGGAAGGGAAAGTTAGCACTTGTTCATATTTTCCATATATGTTAACATTAAGATTTTGGCCTGCTCCCCACTGGACTAAAAAGAAAGGGCATATTTGAGAGAAAAACATGTGTTTTGCTCAGACTCCGATAATTAGGTTGATGTACTTGATTTATGTTATACATTGAGCTCATTCTTAAAAGGTAAACATTTTATAGTAAGCCTTCTGGCTTACAAATTAGTGCTTTTTCTACTAAATGTACTTTTTGCCTTGCTAATAAAATCCAATTTCCAGAATTATAGTTGCTAAGCAGATATGCATAAAACTATAAATTTATTCAAATCATTTATTATTTAAAGAGTAGTATATAAAAGTTTAAACAAAAGCCATTGATCAGTGACAGTAACAGAAAATAAGGAAAATTAAAATAGAATTATAGTAAAATGAACTAAAAGGCCGTTCTTTCGGGAATTATTGGGAAAACTGAGCTCAAATATGAGGCCTGGGTCTGCTTAGGCAATACTTTATCTTAAATTAGAATCTGCAGAAACTCCCTTATTACTTCTCCTTAGACTTTCTTTGCCAGTGTGCACTGCTTGTTTAGCAGCCAGGTAGGAATGTTTGAAATGAGTCTTTTAAGGGTGCAACTTACAGTACTACTGCTACATATGACTAACATACTTTTTTGTCTCACAATACCTTGTACTATTTTATAACTGCTGCATGTCCTATAAAAGGCTACCAGCCCATGTAAATAGGCCCTGGCTCTCAGTCTGGTGCAACTTGGCAAATTCTTTCTGACATAGCTTGAATTGCCAGAAACATAGGGGCATAATTCCTTCCTGGTGAGAGCACACACCCTTTCTTTGCTGGCTAAGAAGAAATCTGAGCCGTGTGATTCTATAGGATCTTAGTGCAATGGCCATCCTCTCAGTGAGCAGTTTTAGAGATGTAGTCTTGTCCTTACCTTATTTTAATAGTTTTTGGTCTTTCTGGGATTGTGTATAACTTCACTTGGGAATATTATTTCCCTAAACCATTGTGCTTCACAGATGTGACTGTTTCCCCCAGAAAGTATTAGAAGATACGGAGCTAGGCCACATGTCTATGACCATGAATGTACATGATCTCAGCAAATGAAAAAGGTGTCTTTGCAAGTCACCATACTCTCTTTCCTAAAGTCATGAGTTAAAGCTAGAAGTTTCACCCAGAATCAAAAGTACCAAGTAGCAATTTTTTTTTGATACAGCTCACTTCCCATCAACATGGTGTAAGGATTCAGGGACATCAACCACTAAATAAAAGGCAGGTACCTTCATATATTCCCACAAATTTTATGATGATAAACTAGTGCCATACTCTGAACATTAAAAACGATTTTTACCTCCACCTGTCAAAACATTATGCATATCGAGGCAAAAGACACTGCTAGAAAGGTTTCTCCCTTAGTGTTTGTGGTAATTGGGAAGAAACCTACAGTTAAGGAATATGCTGTGTATCTTTTGAGTTACCATAGCAAAGGTCCATTATATTTAGTAAAGTTAGTTTTACTCAGTCTTTGGTAGTAGATGCCCCTCACCTTATAATTGAGACTCAGTAACAAAACCAGAAAGTTCAGAAAAGGTAGTCAGCAAGTAACAACCTTCATGGTGTTTGTTCAGTGTCATACACTTCTCATTCTAGTGGTAGTCATTTATTTGCCTGTCTTTGATGAGAGATTAGCAGTTTCTCTTGTGTTGACTGGTAAGTCTCAAGTAAGGATGTCTTAAGAGGGAAAGTGATTAAATAGGTTCCTTGCAAAAAGATTTTCAGCAGTAGATCTGCTTTAAAAGTTCTGTAGTCTTGCTTTGGCTGGTGTGGCTCAGTTGGATTGTCATCCCATTACTGAAGGATTGCGGGTTCGATTACTGGTCAGAGCACATACTTAGGTTGCAGGTTCAGTCTCTAGTCGAGGTGCATACAGTCTCCAGTTTGGGCGTTGGAATCACGGGTATGGGCACATATGGGAGGCAGCCAATCTATGCTTCTCTCTGGAGTCAAATGTTTCTTTCCTATTCCAAGTTCTATAGTCTTTGAACCCAGTTCAGAAGTGGCCAAGGCCATTTCTCAAAGCATAAAAGCAAAAGCTGGCCTGTATTTAAGGTAGACAAATTATAATCAAGTTAAGAACCATCAAATGCAGTGGAAGGCAAGACTTTACTGTTGACAGACAGGCAAATTAAGTGCCACCTTCTGTAGATTTTAGTTGTTTCCTGATGGATTCTCTTGGAACAGGTCTGGAAGAATTTCGGACATGTTTGAAACATGAGGTTGAATTTTCTTGACTAGAAGGCCAAGGTTAGGACTGAAGGTCCACTAGCTATCTAGGCAGACCCAGCATTACCAAGAGCTATCTGTAAGCTGCCACCACTGGTCTGTGATTCAAGTGGGAAGGGTCCAAGAAACCAAAATTAATACTAAATTGTTTAATGGATGAGATATTCATCTTAAACATCAAGTATAATCCAAAACAGAAGACCACTGCACATGACAGGTAGTCAGGGAGATTTGACATGGCCCCCTTATGTGAGGTTCGGGCCAAATTTTCCACTAATGAATCTAGATGGAGATGGGCTGCGGTGGATACCTGGAAATCTCGTAGGCCATTAATATTTTGAGGGTTTTTTTTTTTTAATCCAGGTGATTGCCAAAGATTTCTTAAAAACATAGGCAGTATGCCTGGCCACTTCGGTTGTTTTTTCACAATGCACATAGATGTTAGACTGTCCCTATTGTTTTTAGATGGAGAAACAGGAAAGACTAAAAAGTCTAGGACTTTACATGTATAAACTCCTTTTACAATTTATCTTAAAAAGTATTCACTGGTTATTATCACTAGACAAAATGTCATAAGGTTTTAGCAGTAAAGACTTTTGTCAACAATCACGCCAGTTCTTGCATATGTTTGTCTATTCTGCAAAGATACACATAATCACTAAAATATATCCTATGAACAAAACATAATAGCTGTGGCACACTCGTGTTTTGCAATGCAATAAAATTTAAAACATAATATGTGACTACTTAGAAGCACTGACCCCTTTTCGCTTAAGTTGCCAAATTTTCAAATAAAAGAATGACAGCAGCCAACACAATAGCCATCCATTGTGAATGCCCTATTTTGAAATATATATATATGTGTCATGTGATAGAGTTTCGTCTTATTGGTCACGTTGCATAATAAGATTGCATCTGATTGGTTAATTCTTACCAGATAGGCACCTGATTTTTTAAAAAGTCACTTTGGAGCAAAAAGGGTAGGTAATTTTTTATTTTTTGGTAAATCAAAGTTACAGCTATTTTTAGTCAGATCAGCGAAAAATACATTTTTTTTGGTGTGCTGTAGAATTTTAGCAATTTATGTATGCCATGAGATGAAAAAGGTTGAAAATCATTGATATATAATATTAACCTAAATATTTGCATAAGGCTTCCTGGGGGAATGATTTTATTTATTTATTCCATTCTATTTAATTTATGGCCTGATCTTAAAAAAGAATAACCTCTAAATGAGTTAGCAGGAGGAATGAGTTGGTTAGTAGAGATAAAAGGAGCAATGCCTGTTGAACTAGAAATTGCCACAGCCTTAGTTTAGTAAGATTAACAACATTTTGTAATAGCCACAGCTCAAGAGACTGTAAGGACTTCTAGATACTTTAGTTCTTCCACAAGTGAAGAACCTTTATTGTCTTTATAATTTTCTGCAAGAACTTCCCAAAAGCTTGAGGAGAATCAGTTACAACTTTTGAGAAGTGAAAGTATAATCTCAGTGAGTACAGCTCTTTATGCCACCTAGGAAGACTATGGGAGAAAGCAAAGCTCTTTACTATCTTGTGAAAACAGGCTGCATATCAGAGACCAATTTATATTTTCTCTGAGCTGCCAGTTCTCTCTTCAATACTATATGCAGTGTTTTTTATCATAGCCCTATTATTAATTTAAACAAGATGATAGTCAAAATTTTTCCTTTAAATAAGAAGGATGTTACACGTGTTTGTGTGACCATTTATATGCAAGAACAGGGATGTGCCAATGATTTTTCCCTCAACTTAAGTAAATTTGCAAAGAAACTTGCAGAAATAGAATGTTATTTTAAATATCATTAACAAGGCTACAAATTATTACATCCAATAACCAATCAGAATTACAGAATTTAAAGTTAATTGTTTTCACAGGACATAGCAACACTGAAATGCGTTTGTCTAACAAGCCTACAGCTTTTGAAATAATATTTGCAAAGGCAGTTTTATGATAAAGAATAGAATTTATAGAAAATTCTATTCTCTCTACTTTTCAGCAGCAATAGGGAAGAGGGTACATTTTCCCCTTTTAAGCTTGCTGAAATTTTTCCTAACCTGCAATTAGAAGTTCCTAAATACTGGAATTCCATTAGCTCTTATGAAGAGAGAAGAGCTGGTACAAACTTAAAATTCATAAAAGGGCTGAAAGATAATTAATGTATCAAATGGCATGTAGTATCTCACCTCTACATGTAATTGAGACTCTTAAGTAAAATTTATTGCAGATTAAGATATGTTTGTTTTAAACCATCTATATTCATAAGAGTAGATTTTTAGTAAGGGGATCATATACTTAAATCACCTGTTTTTAAAATACAATGGATTTTTTTAGCCTTTATAAAACATTATTTACAATTACAAATAGTTTTTTGTGGTTTGAGAAAGCTATTCTATTTGTTACTTTCTCCAATCACTTAACCCCATCCTTCTAATTATTTTTATAGTACTTTCCCAAGAATTTGGAAACTTGCTTTATCTTTCATATATTTTCTGAAAATGTGAAAAGTATTAAAAGTTTGTGTTTTCCTTGCCTTTGGAAACATATAAGAGTATATTTTAAAAACTTTTTGCCCAAATCAGCATTTCCCAAAGTGTGCCCTGTTCTGTTTATAGGTGTTAGATTAAAAAAATATATATGCAGTTATGTAATTTTGAAAAGTAACCAAGTTAAGCAAAGTTAAAATTTTTCTGCAAGATTTCTCAGGGCGTTCAGTATCCTTTTATGTTATCGTCTGGCTCTATGCTGCTTTCCAAACATACCTGGTCTTGTGATAGGATTGGTGTTCCAATGGAAAATACTTGGAAGTGTTGGTCTAAATACAGGGGTCGGCAAAAATGGGTTTACTTTGTGAGTACGTGAAACATGGTTTAGCCTTGTATACTTTATAATGATTTGTGTTATAACTGTAAACCTACTTTTGCACATCCTTGTTAAAAATTGAATACATGTATCTGTAACAAAAAGTGCACAATCCTTAACTAGAGTGTGAGCTCCTAGAGGGCAGGGGCCCCTGTTCATTTTTGCAAACTCACATTACATGTAACCACTATAATCCTCAATATATATTATTGAATAAGTTAATATGAATCTAGTAACTTATAAAAATATTTATTTATTTTTAGAGAGGGGAAGGGAGGAGAAAAGAAGGGGAGAGAAACATCCATGTAAGAGAGAAATACCAACTGGTTGCTTCTCATATGTGCCCCAACTGGAGGCCAGATCTGCAACCCAGGCATGTGCCCTGGCTGGGAATTGAACCCACAACCTTTGCCAGATGATGCCCAACCAACTCAGCCATACTGGTCAGGGCAAATCTAGTAACTCTTGAAAATCTCTTGAAATATGAGCCTAATTAAGCTTCTGATTTGCTAAAGTTAACTATTATAGAATAACGTGTGTTTTCTTTTTTCTTTATACTTAGAAGAACTAGAATTTCTTTAATGTTCTGTTTTGTAGTTTTATGTTTAGAATGGTAACAAGCTATTTTTTATGTCTGTTGAAGAGATGTAGACCTAACCACATATGAGATCTGTTCATAAACTTTGAAGCATTTCAATATTGCTAGCTACAGAAATCAGAAAATTCACTGGCACCTTCCTTTCATTTTACCCTAACATATACTCCTCCAGGAATCTGGAAGTTTTTTTATATCCTCCTTCTTCACTCTCGACTCCTACCTCCCAAGAAGATAATTTGTTTATTTATGTTCCCATTCCTATCTGGAGTCCATATAGTTTCCCAGAATTCATGGATCCTTCACTTCCTTTTGTGCCATGTTATAGATCTTACAGTGTTTTCCGATAGATTTCCTACCTCATATGCCAGAGGCTCCTTAGAATTCTTGAGGATTTCCTGGATGTGCTAAAGAGTATTAAGTATACATACACCAAAATGAAGGAACTTCATTTCGGTGCAAGTAGTAATAAACCTTCAGGCCTGTGAAGGGAGGGCATTTTGGAAGGTCTTAGTTACAAAATATGATGTGTGTTTATAGTGTGTCTAGTGAACTTTGCACCTTCCTTATTAGGGGAAAGGGAAATTTGGGGTTCCTTGGAGATTTATAGGCTTTGAAAGTGCTCAAAGAGTTTTATAGATTTCAATTGGAGATCTAATTCATACTAAAGATTATAGTCATAGTGTCAGGAGCAAATAAGAAAAGGAAAAATATATGAACAAATTATTAGAATTTTAAGAAAGAGAAAACAGGAAAAAATACTCCTGTCTAATTAAATCTGTCTCAAGATGGACACATTTGGGATGTCTAGCAAAAACTTGTTTTTCTTAATTATAATGTTTTTTAAAGAACCCTTAATAGTTAGTGTGAAGTTTATATTTTGACAATTTAGGCATCTTTTTTGCAGAATTTTTAAGAATTTTCTATGTAAGAGAGAACTTTAACAAGGGCTATCTGATACAGAAAAGTGTTAGTAATAAAAATGTTAAGATTTTCTGTCTTGAAGGCCTTTAAAAATATTTATGGAGGAGCTTAAATGAATGTCTTATCTCATAAATAACAGGAGAGTTCCTTATGACCTTGAAAACCAGATGTTTTGTTGCTGTTTTCTTCTGTCTCCATTCAAACTACCATTGCTTGAAGGCTATCAGCCAGGCAACTTGTGCTGAGACTAGAAGCTGTTCGAAGGATGTACAGGACCTTTTTTTAAAGTGTCGGAGTTTATGGGTAATGGGAAGGAGCAGTGGAGATGGAAATAATTGTACTACAGTATGATCAGGGAGTATGATGGAGGTGTTTACTATGCCTGAGGAAGTCTGGGAGTTCTATAGAATAGGAGGTATTTATCTTAAAATAAGAATGTTCATAGTCAGTGATGGGAAAGGTAGGCTTAGGGATATTAAAAGGCTCAGAGGTATGAAAAGATATGGTGTGTTTTGGCGATGATGACTATCCCACTGTGGATGATCCCATTTTACAGGGGATAGAGATGAAAAAGAATAGAGGCCAGAAAGCTACAGTGTGGGCAGTCTGGAAGAGGCATCTATGGTTTATGGAATTTAGACTTATTTCCTGAAGGCTGTATTTCTCAGCCATTTTTCTTTTGCCATATAAATGATAGATGTACATAGGTCTCATATGCAAGGATACAATTCCTAGGCTCTAACCTTTTCTGCAGTCATTTCCATTCAATTCAAGCATGTGGGAATACAAGAAAGAATATTACAGGTAATTACAGATAGACACAGATTTGGTTTTTTAAACACATGTTTAACTTTTTAAGTTATTAATTGTGCACAACTGGTAAAAACAATTGTCTTGACATAGGTTGAGAACAGGAGGTGACTAGTACTAGGGAAGATAGGTAAACCACTATTACAACATAACAAGAGACAGAAAGTGAGGGCCTTATTAAAACAATAAGAGGAGAGAGGATGGGTGTTTGAGAAATAGTGCAGAAATACAACTGTGAGAACTAGACTGATTTCCAAGACTCACCCAGTCTCTGCACGGGTCATGGGTCAATTCTAGTAGTCCCGCTTCCTCAGCACTCGAGTTCGTTCTCCTTCCTTCTCCCTCTCTCTCTGTTTCTCTCTCTCTCTCTTTCTCTCTCACACACGCACACAACTGCTATCTCTACTGGCCCTTATACAGCTGTGGCCAGTATTTATCACCACCATTTTTCTGTAGCTTTTTTGACATGGATCATGCCTCTTTGGAATGGCTGCTTAAAAACACTTTAAAAAAGTAAACAAATATTCAGCATATGTTCTGGCCCTCATATTCCTTACCTTTGATTATCTCACCCTTCCCTCTGTCTCCGGATTTAAAACATGAAGTACAACTTAGAGAAGTGGGAGTGTTTTTGCACACGTTACTTGTTATACTGGGTTTAAAAAAATACATAACATTTTAGGCATCTTCACAATGTCCCTTGCATCTAAAGGAATAATTCAGAATGTTATGTACTTTTTCACTAACATTTTCTTTTCCAAACAAAAGAGTATGATTTTTTTTCTTTCTCATTCAAAGCCCTATTTTTCATCTGGATTCTCTTAATATTCCTAATGTAGACTTATTTCAAGGGCACAACGCCTTGCTTTGGTATAAGAGTAAAATGAATTCTGTTCTTATACTCGTAATACTAAGCAATTTGGCTGATATTTAATATCACATTGGTCTAGTGCTGTCAGGCAATGATTTATAACAATGGACAGTTCATAGTGTATCATAAAATATAGAGCTTAGAGATCAGCTATTCTTACCTACACATTTTCTCTTCATTTGCTTATATAATTTATACACAAGCACACATACGTGTGTGTTTACTTAAATGGTATTTTCTGTCACTAGTGAATTTCTCAGTATACCCAGTCATTGTGTAAGCAATATAGCCTCATTGGATGTTTGTCTATTTATTCATTCAATGAATATGAAGTGCCTATTATGTACTGTCTTCAAAAAGTTTACACTCATAAAAGTTAACAATGTACAAAGATAAGTAATATCAAATAACGAGTGCTATAAAGATGTACAGTCACACCTCAGTACTTGTCAGCTTTAGAACATGTCAAATCTGGTACTCGTCGCATTTTGACAAGGAAAAATGTTTCAGCCCTCGGCACTTGCTCGCCACTCGCTGTACTTGATAGAACTTGTGTGCGTCACTCCACCACCCTGCAAGAGAAACTGCTTCATGATTGATCTTTTATTTGCCAGTCGGATCAAATTAATGACGAGCACCAAGATACCTCTGTATAAGTAATCATTCTGTTTTTTCAATTGAATTTATTGAGGTGACACTGGTTCACAAAACCGTAGAGGTTTCGAGTGTACAACTCAAAAAACATCATCTGCATACTGCGTCATGTGCCCATCGCCCCAAATAAAGTGTTTTCTTTGTTCCTGTTCCCCCCACTTTTGCCCACCTCCATCTATCGCCCACCCCCCCTTCTCTGTACCTGTCACCACACTGTTGTCTGTGTCTATGTGTTATATATACTGCGTGTGTATATATTCTGTGCAGAAGGTATCCGGCCATGTAATATGAAAAATAGAGACAGCTATTGAAGAAGGTACAAGAAGCATTGTACACAGGACAATGATGCCTCAGTCCCCTTCACAGTAGGCACCTTGGGACCTCACACAGTTGCCATCGGCTGCCCCATCGTATTTTCCTGAATCTCATTGACGGTCTGAAATCTCTTCCCTTGAAAAGGTGATTTTCAAATTTACTGAGATTCATCCATTTTTCCCCTAAGGTCTTTGCACATTCATATAACCATTGTTTTAAACTCTGCACTTGGTATTTTGGTTGCATTTAATTCTCTTTCTGGGGATTTCTCTTGTGTCATTTGGGGCATATTTCTTTGTCTCACATTTTGTCTTTTGTTTGTCCCCGTGTGTTAGTTAGATCTTCTAAATCCCAAACTTGTTATGATGGCTTTCTGCTGTAGGTTTCTTGTGGGTCTCAGTGGCACAGTCTTCTAGGTCACCTGAGCGTGGCACTCCAGAAGCTATTCTTGCATGGGTTATGTGTCCTCTTCTCTTGTAGTTGAGTCCTGAATACTGTTGGCCAGTTTGTAGGTAGAGTTAACCCTTATGCTGGCTGACTACATGGATAGACCTCATTCACTGTGTGTGAGTTGCTGTGCAGGGGCTGCCCCCTGAGGCAGAGTTGTTCCTGGCAGGGTCTGGTGTCTGCCAGAGTCCCACTTTGGCTGTGCCATCTGTGTGGCTAGTTGGGTCGAGCTCTGGTGTGGTTTGAAGACCATCACTCATTGTGTTGGTCTTGGCCCCTTGGCCAGGGCTCCAGTGCAGGTCAATGTCAGATATTGTGTGTAACTGGCCTTGAGGTACCTGTCTGGAGCTACCATGCTATTCACTGTGGCTGCATCTACTGGGCCTGGGTGTGTGGGAAGGACGAGGCTGTGTACCAGGATCAGCTTCCTGAAGCTCTGAACTGGAGGCAGATCAGTAAAAGCCCAAGGCTCCCTCAGGTTGGTGTCCACCTGTTGGTTACTCCATGCCCCATGCCCTGAGGTTGCCTGGATTTCCTCCAGAGTCTTATGAAGAAATGCTGTGGGCTGGGCCCAAGCTGTCTCTGCTGCACTGACCCTTCCACATGGCTCAAGCCCAGGGGGGTGGGATGACTGGAATGGGGGTTGGGAGAATGGGGTTAATGGGTCCCCTACTTGGGGGTCACATGGTCAGACACTCAATAGAGAGAATGTGGCCCCTACTCCAGAGCCATACCACTCAGTTTCTGCTATAATCTCCAACTTTAGCTCCCACAGCAGCAGAACATAAGGTTGGGGACATAAGTGGGGGACAGGAGAACATAAGTGGGGACAGCTGGCTGCACCCACTGTAGGAGCAAGCTTGGCAGGATGGGGCTACTGAGACTTGGGCAAACAGATCAAGAAAGCCTTCTGCTGGGGGCGGCACTGGCTGGGCCATGGAAGGTGGGAAAGCTGCACTCCTCCCCTTTGCTTTGTAGCCATGCCTGCTTGAGTCCCAGACTGGAGCATCTAAGGGAGATGCACTTCGAACATTCCAGCTCTGAGCAGAGCTGCCTTCCTACCACAGAACTGAGCCCAGCAGGACTAACGAAAACAAATCAAGCTCTGACCCATGCAGAGCAGTTGGCTGGGCGGCATCCTACAAGGCATCAGTCACTGGTTAGATTCCCAGCTGGGGAACATGCCTGGGTTGCGGGTTTGGTCCCCATTTGGGGATGTGTGAGACGGAACTGATCAATGTTTCTCTCTCACATCAATATTTCTCTCCTCTTTCTCCCTCGCTTCCTCTTTCTCTGTAAATAAACAAATAAAATGTTTTTAAAAAATAAAACAAATCAAGGCAGTCTTTCATTGGGGGTGGTGCTGGCCTGTGGGAAGGCAGCAAACTGCACAGCTCCCACTAGGTCTGCAACGGTGCCACCGAAGACCCTGATGGGAGGCTCTGAGAGGGTCATGCAGAAGGTCCCAGCTCTGAGCTATGTCCCCTTGCCCCACCGTGGAACTGAGCTCAGCAGGATGGGGCCAGTGAAATTTGGGGATGCATATCAAGGCAGCCCTCCATTGGAGGTGGCACAGGCCCATGGCAGGGGTGCAAGCTGCATACCTTCCCTTAGCTCTGCAGCCTCTTTGCCAGAGACCCTGACAGAGAATCTTCCTTTGCTGGTGGCTCCTGCTGAACCCATGGGAGGGGGGAAGATTCAACCCTTTTCCAAATAGTTCAGTGACTGCTGAGAGTCTGCCTATAGTTACTCCAGAAAAAGAGGACATCTCATGTCCCTGTTGGGTGCAGCCAGCAGTCCCTTCTGCTGGGCTCCAGCTTGGCAGGGTGGTATTGCCAGTATTTGGAGGATCAGGTTAGTGCACTCACCGCAGCTGGAGCTCTAAGAATACGAGGGCCCGGCCCTGGAAGATGGCAGCTGAGGATAGTGTGGGATGTTGACTCAAGTCTGCGATTTCAGTAGCTGACCCTCCAGATCTCTTTGCAGTCATGCCACTTAGATCTTTTTTATGGCTTCTTTAGCTCTGAGCCACCTTCCCTCTACCAGAGCCCTGGGTAAATGCCCAAGAGTGAGCTCCTGTGCATTGGCCCTTTAGGAGAACACCTGGGGTTCTATTAGACTCCCTCCTCTTTCCAGTAGGCAGAGTCCCCACTGATTTTCACTGCCAGATGCTATACAGGCTTGACTTTCTAGCCTTGGTTGAGAACCTGTGCTTCTCAGGGGCAATTTTGCAGCTGATATATCCCTCCAGCTTCTCAGCCTCTGCACCTGGGTGTAGGCGCCAGCCATCCTCACGTCTCTGTCCTTATCAGTCTATGTAGCTTCTATAAATCCTTGGATATAATACTCCTGTTCAGCTGTCTTTCAGTTGGTCATTCAGGTTGACTGCTCTACAATTTAGCTGTAAATCCAGTTTGACACCAGGGCAAAGTGAGTGTAGCTTCCATCTTGGATCTCTTTCATTCATTTTACTATTTCATTACTTGGAAGACCTGAACAGCATTTGATGAATAGCATTGGTTTGATAGCTCACTCTACCTACTTCCTGATTCAGTCGTGGTATCAGGTATCTGAGCAGAGGAAGTCCTGGATCATATGAATTCTCTTAAAGAATGGAATCTGGATTCAGATCTAACCATGTGCAGAGCGCCTACCCTATGCCAGGCACAATCATGTATGAGATTCCATTCAGTCACTCAAAGATGATTGAATCAGTTCTAAAAATTCAAAATTATTTTATTTGGCATGAGATTAATGTTCCCTGAGACCCAACACTATAAAATAATTATTTTTCCAGCATAGTCATTTATTACAGTTAGAAGGAAATGTTATATTAAACATTTGGATATTCCTCATGCTTCTTGTGTAAAGTGAACAAATTCATATTTCTTTCAATATGATCAAACCCTAGAGCTTAAATGTTTTCTTTTGTAATTATTATAATACATGATAATTCTAACAATAGTAAATATTTAAATATACAAGAATAGTTCAAAACTAAAATAGGAAGTTCTGGATCTTACTAGCTTCAGTTTTAATTTTATTATTGTTTTCCTAAATTTTATTTATTGATTTTTAGAGAGAGAGGAAGGGAGAGAGAAATATTGATTTGTTGTTCCAATTATTTATGCATTCATTGGTTGATTCTTGTATGTGACCTGACCAGGAATCAAATCCACAACCTTGGTATCAGGATGATGCTCTAACCAACTGAGCTACCCAGTCAAGGCTACTTTAAAATATTGAGCAAACAATTTTATATTTCTACTTTATTTCTCTTTTAAATAGGAAAAATATTTTCAATGGAATCATAGATTGTTTGAGAACCCTAGGTACAAGGTGCTGTATGAGGTTGAAGTGGTAACTGCTGAAAGTATATCCTAGAGTTTAGGTTGAAAGATACATGTAAAGTGATTATAAAGAACATACAGCCTCAATGGACTAAAAAAAAATACTCCTTTCCTAGGAATAAGTATTTAAGAACTGAATTGTTTAAGTATATTTATTGATTATGCTGTTGTAGTTGTCCCAGTTTTTTTCCCTTTGCCTCCCTCTGCCCAGTATTCCCTTCCCTCCAGCAATTCCCCTCATTAGTTCATTTCCATAGGTCATGCTGGTAAGTCTTTGGCTTCTCCCTTTCCTATAAGGAACTGTATTTTTAAAAGCAAATTTTGTTCTTTATAGTCCTTTGAGAGCAAATAAAAACATGGGTGTTTGTATGTGATTCCCATGTATTGACTCCACAAAGGCAGACAAGTCATCTCTACCATTTGGATCTGAACCTGTCAAGGCACCAAATGTGAATTAGGGCCTGTGTGTTCGAGTGTAAGAAAGCATAGAACATAGCTCAAAAAATATTCTGATTCTCAAGGTCTTGCACTGAAGCTATAAATAAAGATAAATATTGGTAAACCAATTTAAATATAACATAAAATTCACTTATAATCCTTTTCTACATATTTTGCTGTTTTATGACTTAGGTTTCAAATCTTGGCTATAATTGTAAAATTCCTAGTATATAGTATGTAACCTTATTTATACTAGGTTAGGAAAAATTTTATGGAGGAAAAAGAAAGTCAGGATATTTTAAATTAGATGAAGACTGCTTGGTAAATATGAAGAGAATATTTTGGTTTATTGAAGGAATGAAGAAGGAAAGACTAATGAAGAGTTAGAAGAGTTTGCCCATAGACTTGACAGAGGTAAAGGGGTCTTGAAAATGATGATGGTGATGTAGTGTTTTTTTTCATCTCTTCCCCTCTCTTTTTATCTCACTTTCAAAATCCAAAATCTATAATTTAACTAGCTTTCCAGTATACCAATGGTCCAATGTCCCATCTAATGCAGAAATTTTTTATATAGCTTGATTCCATAATACCCATCTAGGAGTAAAGAGCATACTGTTGGGGTATGTGTGTGTTTATCCAACAAACATTTATTAAACAGCTCTTATGTCCTAGGCTGAAGATATGACAATAAAAGATGTGATCCAGCCCTCACCAGGCCTATAGCCTGGTAGAATTTTACAAACAACAAATGAAGTCTCAATTCTTTTCCTGTCCTCTCTTCATTCTCAAAGCTCCTGGGAAAGAAAATGCAGAATAGTGGGAAAAATGAAAGAACAATGGGGTTTAAATTTCCAATGGACTATATTAGGGATAAATAACCACTTTTTAGTTTTCAGGGCCTTCAATTCAATTCATTTAACAAACATCTGTCGAGCATCTCTAGTTCTTGGCTAGATTGGAATGAAAGCAGAGTAAGATATAGCCCTTACAAGGAGGAAAATGCAAATGTACAGTACTCTTCAGTGTGATAAGTGCCACCATCTTTTGAGTGATCCTTTCCATCGGCTAGTCCTAGCTAATATAAAGTCCTTTATATAATAAACTAAAATCCATCTTTATTTAATTTCTATTTGTTGGTCCAAGTTTTGTCTTCTTCACTTATTTAACTCATAAACATCAGTTGTGGAATCATCACGTTCTCTTCATAGACAATAAGCACATGATCCTTGCCCTCAAAAAGGTTAGGATATAATTCTGCAACATTAAGGAAGTTGCTTAACCTCTCTAAATTCAATTTCTTCCCCTGGGAATCAAGAGTAGCATTAGTACCTACTTCCTAGAATTGTGAGGATTAAATGAATAATGTATGCAAAGCACTTAATACAAGGCCTGATAACACAGCTTTCAACAAGTTCTAGCTATTATTATATCCCTGTATTTAAAGAAGGATCCTGGTTCATAAATTAGCAGTTGCAGAGTTATATGAATGCCCTAAAAGAAGTAAACACAGAGTGCTATGGGAATATACCAGAGAAATACCTAACCTTGCTAGAGAGGCTAGGAAAACACCCTGCAGGATGACACATCTGAAGTCGGTGGTGCAGGACAAAATAGTGGGGTTAAAAAGGGCACACCTAACTCAGGAAAAGAGGTGAGAAAGCATGGTGCATTCAGGGTACTTCGGTTGTTCAGACTGACGACTTTCAGGAAAGCTAAAATATGAATGGCATTGGATGCCATGCTAAGTGATTAGAGGTGTGTCGTGAAGGTAATGAGGAACTATCGAAAGCATGCTACACAATTAAACTTTCAACTTGGTAGAATCACTCTGGCAGTAGTATAGAAACAGTGGACAGGAGAGAAAGTAGGAAAACCCAGTAGGATGCCATTGCTGCATTACTATTGGAAAATGTCCTAAATAAGGCAGTGATGTAGGGGAGAAGAAAACTGAATCAAGAGAGAATTAGAGCTTAATGACCAAAAAATGTAGATGTAGGAAGAGGTGTTACAGATAATTCTTAAATGACTGCCATGAATGAACGACAGGTGATGATGTAACAGGGTGCAGCCAGGAGGAGGGCCCCCTAGAGGGAGATAATTGGCCACACACTAGAAGGCCACACCTGGCCTGGCTGGTGTAGCTCGGTGGATTGAGCGCGGGCTGGGAACCAGAGGGTCCTGGTTCGATTCCCAGTCAGGGCACATGCCTGGGTTGCGGGCCGGGTACCCGTGAGGGCCATGTGAGGAGCAACCATACATTGCTGTTTCTCTCCCTCTCTGTCTCCCTCCCTTTCCCTCTCTCTAATAATAATTAAATAAAATCTTAAAAAAAAAAAAATAAAAGGCCACACCTGACCTGAATGCTGGCAGCTGTGGCCAATTGTGGGAGGAGCCGGAAATGAGACCCTGGGATTTAAATCCAGGCGGAACGCTGCTTGGGTGGGCCTTTTGGGGTCTCTTCTGGGGCCTTTTGGAGCTGCTTGGGTCTGTCTCCGGCTCTCTTGGGTTCTTTTCAGGCTACCACACTGCTTGAGAGGCGCTTCCCACTCCACACTGCTTGAGGGCTCTCTTGAGCGGCTCTTCTCGGGACCACACTGCTTGAGAGGTCTCTTCAGGTCTCTCTGGTCTCTCTCTCTCTGGGACCACGTGGCTTGGGTGAGAGTCAGGGCCACATGGATGGTTCTGGGAGCCTGTGTAAAATATGGTACCCCAGACTGTACAGTGGGAGAGGGAAGGACTGTGTGTGTTTAAATAAACAATTCTTTTTAATTCTTTTCCTTTTGAATCTTTCCTTTGGTGGCGGGCAAAACGAACCTGGTAAGGGGGAAAAACACCCAGGTACAGAAAAAGGAGGGTCTTTCATCCAGCCCCCCCCATTTGTTCTGTAACAATGACATTGGTTCACAGAATGGATGGGGCCAAGTAAGTTCAACAGTAGACATGTTGAGCTTGAGAAAGGCTAGGCACTTGAATATTCATATCAGGAGTTTATAGCTGGTCTAGGGCTGCAGATTTGGGATTTGTGGACAGGTCTTAATTGAAGCTACCATGTATATGTATAGAGGGCCAACATTAAGTAGTGATCAAAGAGCTCATACTGCTGATCGAGAATAAATGTCCAGACATATTAGAGGAAAATCAAGAAATAGTACTATCCCAGAAACTAAGAGAGAAGAGAGTTTTAAAATAAGTTAAGGGTCACAAATGCTCCAGTGATAAAATTGTGCCTTGTTTTAAGCAACAAGGAAGTCATTGGGCAAGAGCTATTTCAGAGTAGTGAAGGGTCCAGAATCCAGATTGCCAGAGATGGTCCAGTCAAGATAGGAAGTGGGTAAGGAAGACATGCCTGGAGGCTCCCTCTTCAGAAGCTGTGAAGAGTGAAGGAAAGACAGTGTAGAAGCTAGAGTGGGAAGAGTAAGTCTGGTTTATTTAAAGATCAAGGAGACTTGATCTTTTTCTTTGTCCACAGAAAAGAACCTGGGGAAAGGGAGAGTCGAAGATGTAGAGTAGATGTAAATAAATAGTGAAACAGGATCCTGAAAAGACAGAAGAGGTGCCAGCTTGTGGAGGAATGTGTCTTGAGCAGGAAGGAGAAGGACATCTCTTCCATCAGCTAGAACCATGTGGACACAGGTACATCTAGAGGGGAGAGAGGACTAGACTTGTTGGATGATGTCCCTGAAGCCAAGTCAACTTTTGAGAGTTGATAAGGGAAATGGGGGAGGGATTGAGGTGCAGGAACCTGAAAATTTCCCTTTAAAAGCAGAGAAACCTGGAAATCATGGGAAATGGCAGCACTGCCATTTGAGGCCCTATGCTTTGTCAACGTCTCTCTTTAGTAATGGAGACACCCACGCTGAGCTGCACCAGATGGAATCTGACCAGCACAACGGTCAGTTCCCTCATTTCAGATCTTATGCTTTTAATAATATATCCTCTGATTGGATAAGCTATTTCTTTAACAGCTCTTTCATAGTAAAAGACCCAGAAAATGCATTTCTCCAAAAGTAAGGGTCAGAGGAAAATTTGAGTGATGATTATTGTTCAAAAGAATGAGAATTATAGAAGTTGAGAGTTGAGAATTAAAAGTTGAGAATTAATTCAGAAATTGTTATTCAAATTGAATTGGAAAACTTCCTAAGCATTTTCAACATAGTGACAAGCACAAGCAAGAGCTAGCGGAAAACATGAAGGCCTGGTAAATGTTTTAAATGTCTATTGAATGTTGAATGCAGATTACTTAGACATCTAGTAAGTATCCTATATGGATATGCTATTATTTCCAACTCTCAGTGACTTAGTTAGAAACCAAATTCAACTATAGATGGATTTTGTTTCCCAGAACATTGTTTTAAAATGTTTTATTTATTCACCATTTCCTATTATCCTACACCTGGCCACTTGACACTCTTAGGTTAATTTCCTCACCACTAAACCTGTTTGAGTTTGTTGTCCTGCTCTGCTCTGCTGTAAAATTTACCATTCAAATAGGTCCGCTGAAAGTCATGCCAATCATTGTATCATCCTTAGATAGAATTGCTTTGTACTGAATTACTGTTTTGTGTGCAATCATCAGCTCGTATTGAGGTATGCAATAATAAAATATCTTCATAAGATATGTCATTTTTCATGAGTTGTGATTACTGTAAATAGGGTGAGAACATACATTTTTATTTTGGGGGGCAGTCCCAGTTTACTATGTTGTCCCAGTATAATTTTTAATAGTTCCTCTTCTACTCTCAAAAAGTGCCACAAATCAGGATATTGTTCTTTTTGTTATACAATGTTCTCTTTATGAAGTACCTTTTGATAAACTTTTGATCCTCTTCATAGGGATTAGTCATATCTATGGTTATTCTGAGTAGATGAATTGGTTATATATATAATATATATATATTACATATATACACACAAATGGTGACTCATAACTACCCAGGTATCCCTTTTTACCTTAGAAATCTTAGTGTTACTGTAAAACAGTCAGAATGCCAGGGAGCCTCCCTCATTGACCAAGAGGGCCATGGGGGGCATCTCTTAGACTGAGTGTGCAGGAAGCTAGAAATATCAATGGATAGGACCTGAGTGGCAAAAAGCTAGCAATATAATTGGGTAGAGATAAAAAGTCCTCCCCCCTTACCAGATTGGGGGTGGGACTAGGGAAGTCAGACACATATGTCACAGAAGTCAAAAAGGCACAGGGGGAGGTGCTGGACCAAAGAGGCCTGTCAGTCCAGGCTGAGGAGAGAAAGGATTGGTTGGGAGGTGGACCCACCCGAAGCGTGCATGGTTTGGAAGTTGGTTGTTTTGAGAAAACACCCGATCTGTCCCACACCCCAGCTAATATACCAAGAGAACAAAGAGAATCTTGTTCACACATGCTTGTGACCTGCACTTGCACAGTGCACTCACCTAATTTTTTTGACCTCCAGGAGGGAGTCTCTCTCTGCCCACCTGGTGATGCACTCGCCAGTGCATTCACCCACTCTCTTCCAGGCACATGAGACC
The DNA here is from genome assembly GCA_004026765.1 of Micronycteris hirsuta. NCBI lineage: Eukaryota > Metazoa > Chordata > Mammalia > Chiroptera > Phyllostomidae > Micronycteris > Micronycteris hirsuta. The sequence goes on along the minus strand of PVJI01002967.1, from coordinate 3,492 downwards.
TTGCAGCCCCAGAAGCCATGTGACCCATGGCCATGCAGGCTCCACACGCAGGCTCCAGGAGGAAGCCTGAAATGGACAGCAGTGGAAACAGCTAAACTACCTGGATGGGACTAAGACGACTTAGCAGCCACCTGTGGGCCCCAAACGACTGTACTTTAAAATGGAGCAGGAACTCTGGGCACTGGCTTTTGTCTTGGTCTTGCTGAGGATGGTTGGACTTTTTCCATAGCAGAAAGGGGAGATGGGCTTTGAGACTGGAATCCTCCATTCTCCCATTTCATGTAGCACCTGAATAAAACCTCTTTCCTTTTGCACCAGCATCTGCCTCACAAGTCGACAGGCAGCAGAACCTTTGTTTTTTGTTTTTGGATTTTTTTATTCAGTTACATGAAGTCCAAATATATCTCCTGCATTGTAACAAGCCAAAAAGTATCCATTTTTATTTTAATCTCACTTGTTTGTTTTTAAATCTTCTCCCCCTTTTCCTCACCTATTTCTAATTTATATCTTGGATTTTATGCATCCTTGTTAGCTATCTTAAATTCTTTTTGAGATAAGGCATAGAATACTTTTTGAAGCACAAAACAAATACATGGTACAGCAGAAGTACTGTGTGCTTGAGCGTGGTTAGTAGTGTAATAATATGGGTATAGTGACTTATAGTTTTAATTTAAGCATTTTACCTAAAATGTCATATGATGTGCTTGAGTGAGATAGTGATGTTACAGAATTACATGCTTATGATTTTGTAATAAAAAAATTTGTAATAAAGGGAGTTCCAGCCAAGATGGAGGCATAGGTAGAAATGCTTCCTTGCACAACCCAAAGGAGGATAACAACCAATCTAAAATCAATAAACAATCAGAAGTGCCAGAAAATCAAACCGCATGAAACCCCAACAACCAAGAAATTAAAGAAAAAGTCAACCAGAACAACCAGACCGGTAAAAACCTGTGGCGAGGCAGTGGACCCTGCGGGCAGGGCTGGCTGAAGGCAAAACTGAGACTCAGAGTTGACTGTGGACTACAGTGGTTGCTGTGGTGGGAGAAATTCCCAGTCTCATGGGAGTTCGTTGAAAAGTGTGCTAGAGCCAAGTAGGCGAGCTGCACTGTTCCTTCTCTGGCCCCTCCCCGCCAGGCAGCACCACCCAGCAGCAAGGAGGTTTGCCCTGCCTGGGTGAATACCTAAGGTCCTGCCCCCTTACAATTTAACAGGGAACGCAAGACAAAGACAGATGGCCCCAATGAAAGAACAGAGCAAAGCTTCAGAAAGAGAGCAAAGCTTCAGAAAGAGAGCTAAGCTATGAGAAGATAGCAACCTATCTGATGGAGAATTTAAAGCCCTGGTAATCAACATGCTCATAGAACTGATTGAGCTTGGTCAAAAATGAAAACACAAATGAAAGATACTCAAAATTAAATAAAGCAAAATAGTCAGGCAACCAACAGTGACAGGAAGGAAACCAGGACTTACAGCAATGATTTGGAACAAAAAGGGAAAGTAAACATCCAACCAGAACAGAATGAAGAAAGAAGACTTCGGAAAAATGAAGAGAGACTTACAAACCTCTGGAACAACCTGAAACGTTCCAACATCCGTCTCATAGGGGTGCCAGAAGGAGAAGAAAAACAGCAAGAAATCAAAAACTTATTTGAACAAATAATGAAAGAAAATTTCCCCAATCTGGCAAAGGAAATAGACCTCCAGGAAGTCCAGGAAGCCCACAGAGTCCCAAAGAAATTGGACCTAAGGAAGCACAGACCAAGGCACATCATAATTACATTACCCAAGATTACAGATAAGGAAAGAATCCTAAAAGCAGCAAGAAAAAAGGAGACAGTTACCTACAAAGGAGTTCCCGTTAGACTATCAGCTGATTTCTCAGAACAAACCTTGCAGGCAAGAAGGGCTGGAAAGAAGTATTTGAAGTCATGAAAAACAAGGACCTCCATCCAAGATTAATCTATCCAGCAAAGCTTTTATTTAGAATGGTAGGGTAGAGATAGTGCTTCCCAGAAAAGACCAAGTTAAAGGAGTTCATCATCACCAAGCCATTATTATATGAACTGTTAAAAGGACTTACCTAAGAAAAAGAAGATAAAAAATATGAACAAAAAAATGACAACAAACTCACAACTATCAACAAATGAACCTAAAAGAAAAGAAAAACAATGAAAACAAAAACTAAGCAAACAACTAGAACAGGAATAAAATCAGAGAAATGGATATCACATGGAGGGATTTCAGTGGGGGGGTAGGGAGGAATGGGGGGAAGGTACAGGGAAGAAGCAGCATAATTGGTCGGCATAAAATAGACGGGGAGAGATAAAAATGGTATAGGAAACAGGGAACTCAGAGAACTTATATGTATAACCCATGGACATGAATTAAGTGGGGGGAATGCTGGAGGGATGGAGGGGTGCAGGGCAGAGAGGGGATAAAGGAGGGAAATTTTTGGGAAAACTAATAGCATGATCAATAAAAAATACTTTAAAAATTCGTAATAAAAAATGGTGTTCTTTGTGCTGGACCCTGTATATTGCTTCTAGAACTTATCTAATATTCCAGAATGACTGAAAAACACCTTTTTTTTCCCAACTTGACTAATGTTTCCCATTTTTGTCTATGTCTTTGATCCATGATAAATTTTGAAGAGATTGTCAGGTTTGGACCAAATTTGTTATATTTTTAAGAGATGAAGATACTATGCTTCCATGTTGATCTGTGATCAATTTGCCACCTTTAAATAAAATATAGCCGATAACATTTTTTTCAAATGGTTATGACTTCTATGATTGCAGAGCTTAAATAGAGAGGCAATCCAACTCAGTGGAGGGAAAAAGCACACAAAAATTTGTAATCAGACAAACCGTATCTCTTGCCATTTATTATGTAACTTTTGGAAAGTCTCAAGTTTTCACCTGTAGCTTAGACATAATATTATCTCATTCTTAGAGTAAATGAGACAATATACATAAAACGCCTGGTGTGTAGTTAGATACACTGTAAATTTTACCTACCATTATTGTAGTTGTCATTACAATTTACAAATAACTAATACTAAGGATTTTGCACTTGTAAGATCTCTTTCTTTTTTTCCCCAACAACAATGACCAAAAAAAAAGTTTGAAAATTAAACTAGTTATGACTTTTCTATTGGCAACATAGCAAGCTAGATGTTTTTGAAAAGGCTCTCCCACAGCTAAACACCTAGGCACCAGATATAGCACAATAAACAAACATACTTTTATTTTTTATTTTTTAAATTTTTTCTTAATAATTACTTTATTGTTGTTCAATTACAGTTATCTGCATCCTCTCCCCTCCCCTCCTCCCTTCCCCTCCAGCCCCACCTCCCCCGCCAGCCTCCCTCCTCCCCCTTAGTTCTGTCCATGTGTCCTTTACAGTGATTCCTGAAAACCCTTCTCCCCACTGTCCCCTCCCCCCTCCCCCCTGGCTATTGTTAGACTGTTCTTAATTTCAATGTCTCTG